>VCCN01000800.1:11092-29511 GCA_006491835.1 Architeuthis dux | reverse complement strand
TATAAATAAATAAAGAAACAAATTCACAAAATACAAAGATTAAAACAATTAGTAACTGACTGCTGCAAAATTCTCTTTATGGTAAAAAAAACAACAATCTTCAAAGCATGACAAATATACACCCAGGTACATTAGACTATTCAGTCTAACGTAGATGGGTGCTGTGTTTTGTAAATTAGCTCAAATACCTTTGTATAATAATTGACTCTTCATAGATTCATTCTTACAAACCACAGGTATACAACATTTATTTTTAAACGGTAATAATGTCTAACAGGAAAACAATTCAAAGTCCCATATACATATACTCAAATACAAAACATATGTTCCTAAGTTTATAACTCACGGCAGTCATTTTAAAAAAGAAAGTAAACCCAGTTTATAGCATTTTATCAGGTTATGAAGAATGACAGAAAATTGTTTCATAAGTAGTTTACATCAAATAGGGTTAGGAACCATGATACCAGCATGTATTTACACTAAGACCGATATACAGGCTTACATCCAATACATATGTGTCAAATTCTATTATAAAAAGAGCAAATTCCTGTCCAAGTTAAGAATGTGTTCTGAAAAAGTGATCATTTTTATAAATAAAGAGTGAAAAAATGTCATACTGAGATCTAATGTGGAGAACAGCTGTTTGAAATTGTGGTTGATTTAAAGAACTGATCAAGACAAAATCCTTGGATTTCTTTTGAAGTTTTTCCTGAATCTCTGCTGAAAGTCCCACCATGCTTGGATTGGCTAAAGGACTCGGCCAAACTGTTTGGACATACTCTCCATCCACAACACATGGCTGACCTATACTCAAATTACATAGCGGCAGACAAGAGGGGTGGATGAATAAAAGATTTCTCTGGGTGGAATTTGATAATTTGGAAACAACCTGGTCAACTGAAAAAGAAAAAAATGCAAGAATCAACAATTTTTATGATTATGATGGTCATTATTATTTGACTAGCAGAAAACCCATCAAAAACGACGAGTACCATCATTAAATATTAAATTGATAAATATTTTGTAATTGTAGCCCATTGTATGCTTTCAATCCATCCGTAATATATTTCAAGTCAAAGTGATCTACGATTTCTGGTGACATAAAATGAAAGACGCCCTTTCTATTTAGATTTTTAATTGAATTGAGCGATAACAGTTTTACTTTTCAACAAAATAATCTCCCGGCCTCCCCCCTTTCCAATTGCTGTACTGGTGGAGGGATGCACCTGCTGCTTCTCGGTCAGTTTGCCTTTGCTCTGCTGCTTTTAAATATCATCCTCCCTCGTCCCTGTGAGTGACAGATAATTCAACAAAATTGATGACAACAGTAATTATATAGTAAGATTATGACAGTGGAGATGGTTTGTGCTAAAATAGGGGAGTTTCAAGCAATCCCAACACCACTAGACCTTGCCACCAGAGTAGAAATATACTGGTCAAACTTGAGCCAGTTTCATAATAATGGACTCATTTTATGGAAGGAAAAAAAAAAAGAAATGCTAACCAAAAGTTTTATTAGATTCTAATTTGCCATGTGGATTGAGTGAATATCATCCACATCATAGTAAAAACAAGCACCTGGTACTAGACCTCCTCCAAAATGTTATTTTTAAACATTGCAGGGATGGAATATTTGGAAAATAATAATAATAATAACCAAATTTTGTCAGAACCGATTGAATATGTAAAGTTGAAATTAATTAAAAAAACAACATTTATATAGAGTAGAGAGAACAGACCTCTTCTCTACATAAAAAGAGTATGTCAATTTTAGAGGCTACAGAACTACACAGCGAGGAGGAGTTCAAAGAAAGGGATCTGGTTAAATACGGCTAATAATTACTCCCCTTTGTATCAAATCTTGAATAATAACCATAATTTATGAAAAAAATATTTTTCTCAAGAAAATTATTGCTATTTTGAATTTACATAGATTCAGCATTTATTAGCACTATGCAATAAAACACAGGGAAAATTTTAGAGTAAATTTTATGTTAAAAGTCAGGGCCGGCCCTAGGTACAGGCAACACGGGCAGCCGCCTAGGGTGCAACTGTCATATGCCTGAAACAATAGAACTTTCCAATTTCAAATGGAAAAATGGATAAATTAAACAGAATAAAAACAGTGAGATTTTCCAGTAATATCTGTCAATTAAATACTTTTCTGTTGTGGTGAAACAAGGAATTGGCAAAGCAAAGGGAATTCTCATGACCGACGACTAGCTCACCGTCAGGCTTAGTTCAGCTTGCCCGGGGCGCCAGGAACCAGAGGGTGGGCCCTGTTAAAAATTGTTGTTTTCAAAACATCTAAATCATATGGTAATTATGCTTTGAACATTTTAAGAATTATACATTTCTTCAATCGGAATTATTGCCTCAAAACACATGGTGCTCTTTTTTCTTCTTCCTGAAATTAAAATTGTCATGTGGGCTAAGTCACACATCTGAAATGAACAACGCGTCTTCAAAAAAAATCAACATCACCATATTCATGGATAACAACCAGAAACGATATTATTATTCATAATTTGAAAATTACCTTGTAACTCTCCTTCTGACACACTAGCAACCAATCCATGCATTATCCCTCTATAAATATAGCCATAAGAAGACAAATTGTCTTCTTCAACTGACAAAGATTCACATTCAGTCGCATGTTTACCCACGTGTCGACAATTGATGATTTTTTTACAACGAATACATTCGCTCCATTCTGACATGGACGTCTTTCGCTTCAGAAACATCTTTTAGTTTATTCTTAGACCAAAACACTTTGTACCATACTTTCAATGACCAGAGATATTTCGCAATAGTGCTTTTTCTTTACTTTCCAAGTTTAATTTAAAATTAACAACTTTTAACGCAAGTTCAAGTTATTATTTTCTTTTTTAGTTAAATCAAATAGTAGGGATTAGTTTCACAGATGTGTAGAAAAGAAGGCAAAGAGATGTTCGCCTTCAGCAATAGAATGACATCTTCCTCACAAAAACGTGAATAATAAACAATATAAGTCCGAACACGTGCGTGACGCCATGATGTTTTGCTTCTGCACCGGAAGTCTCGCGTGATTTCAAGTTAATATCTCGTTGAAACCGGGCTATCATTTTGGTACATTCGTACCAAACCAGTTCTTTCGTTTGGTACTACATTCGGAATATCTGGTACGTTTTGTCAATTTCCATTCCAATCTATATTTTGTGAAATATTAAAATTGTATTTCATTTCACTTTCTACAAGGAACTTTGAACCCGTGTGAAAAGCTATTAAACAAGATGAAAGAAAAACTGGTCAAAGTTTGTTACTGCTTCGTAAACTGACTTTTTATGACGCAATAAAACATATCAAAGGGAGGTAACCAATAACGTTGACTTATGCGGCGGCTGCTGCTACCATCAAAGGAAGACATAAAAACAGAAAACTTGACCATTTAAAACTATATTTTATCAAATTGAAAGGGTTATTTTTAGGGTCACGGTATGAATTTTTATTATTAGTTGCTAGTGTATATATTCTTTTAAATTTTATAATTATGAAAAACAATGTTTAATTTTGTTTTGTTGTTACTTGCAACCCCAACCCTAAAACTAAATTATATTCTTTATAATTAAATTTAATGAAATAGTTTTAAATGGTCAAGTTTTCTGCTTTCATTTGTTCCTTAAGCCGCATAAGCCAGTGTAATCGGTTACCTCCCTTAGTTTACTGAAAAATGGCCACACCTAGCACTCCCACTCACCCTTACAAACACATGAACACAGTAAGAATGTTTTACATTTCATATGCAAACACGTGCTAAATAACTTTTAACGCATTCCTACAAAAGGAACTTTCAAAAATTGTTGCACTTATATGCACAAACGACTTTAGTCACAGAACCTTTTATGATTTTTAACACATTTTACACTTGTCACAGACCAATCTTTTTAACACATTTTACACAAAGGAACTCACAAAACTATTTACACATATACACTAAAAGACTTCTACCACAATGATCAGCTGCCTTTAAATCTAAAAAAACAGACATTCTTATTTTATTTCACTTCCATATTCTGTGTGTGCTTCAAACATAAGCTAACGTTTTGTTTAAGCGAAAATATTTGACTTTTCTAGACAAACTTTTGCTAACATTTCTTATATTGCTTGTGTGAATGATTTTTTTTTCTTGCAAAATATTTATCAATGATTTTTTTTCTCTCCTCGCATTTTTTCCTCTCCTCGCATTTTTAGAAATGCTCCTTCCTGCTTTCGTTTTCATAGTCTGATATTTGCTATAATTTGTACTTTTTTGTAGGATTTACATCCTAGAGAAAGTAGTGTAATAACTCACTTTCATTTAGCTAGAATTAATACGCATCTGCAGAACTAAATATTCAGATAAAGAAAATACCAAACTATCTTTGGCTAACGTGACTTCCTTCTGACTCTTCCATAAATACGTCGACTCTTCGTCGCTAACTTTTCGGTTTACACCGGTGGTGTAACCTGCATGTCCACACTGGGATTTGTTCCTTAATTAATTAAATATTCATTGGCTAACCCTAAAACGTTCTTCTTTCTTTCTTTTACTAGGCTACGTCTAGTAACTACTGTTTATTATTAAATTAACCAATTCTAATACAGAACTCCATTTACCAGACGTTATACTGGTAATACATAAAATATTGTAGGACCCTTTAACCCACAAATTGGTCTTCGGTTCTACAGAATCATAACGTAAAAATCCACCGACAAAAACAAGATGAAGGTAAATAGTAGTCAAATATAGACATTGTTTAAAACAGGGCTCCCCAAACTAATTCCATTGGCGACTAACCTCAAAAGCAATATGCACATCCAAAAAAAAGAAAAAGGAAATTGGAACATATTTATAATCTCTAATAAGTGTAACGGTGTGTAATGCTTATTAAGAAAAAAATACTCTAAAAGAAAAAAAAAAGGGTAAAACGTAACATAGGACGAATAAGACGCCTGTAAGTTTCAGACCCCTTCACTTTGAAATGAATTACGTAGAATTTTTGTCAATGAAAAAAGAGGGTGAGAGGAAGCCACCCTTCACTCAAAATTATGTAGAGTAGTTGACATAGATGAAAGTTGTGTGGTAATCGGAGAAAACCAAACCTGCACGGTATATCTGTGTTTCATTGCCCCCAAAGCGATTTTCGACTAAAAACATGAAAACTTGTTTAAGAAATGATATTTTTGTAAGAGATATGTGTTCCATTCGTAAGAAGACTGAATAACGAAAATCCTGGTATAAAAATTGAATTTTTCTGCTGTTTAGATTCGAAGATTGGCTAGAGAATGACCGCTGGTGACCTCCAAGGTTAGCCTATGTTGGAAGTCGATATTTATTGATTCTCCATGAGAAATATCAGTTCAATCGGATTCGTAGTTTTACCGGAGAAGAGGCATGGACAGACAAACAAACAGATGGCTCAGATATTAGTATAGATGTTGCAGTTCATTGAAACAGAAACTAAGTTATTATATTTTTATAATTGTAAATAATTCACGAGTCTACTGTTTTCTCTAATAATACTTCTTTTTAATTCAGATATTAGTCTGGGGGCGCCCCCCACAGCATCCTATGAATAGAGTACCAAAATGTTCCTTAGGATGTCCTCTTTCAAAAAAAAGATGTTCCCAAGAAAAAAGTTGGCCGCCAGCACACACCAAAATAAAGTGGGAGGGATAGGGAGCAGGGTGTTTAGATTAAGTGGATTTCTTTTGTAGGCTGTTAAGTAGGTGGTGGTGGTTGGTGTGATTTATGTTTCCTGGAATGCATGTGGATAAAAGTGTATGTGTGTATGCGTGTGTGCTATTTGTGTGTGTATATGTCCAGTGTATGCATGTGATATAACCTGTATTCTATCCAATACCTTGTGTGTGTATGTGATTATTTATGACTTTGATGTTGCTTCAGAATGAGCTTATTTAAGGGTGTTGCAACTCAATCTTTCTGGCTATTACCACTATAAGTACTGTTACTACTATTAGCACTAATAACTTACTGCTACGATCCTTGTTTATACCATTTCACATGGATTCAGATACATTTAATAATAGTCCTAATTACATCAATATTAGTTCTATTATATATGCTATAAAATTTCATTTAAAGCAAAACTTGTTTCATGGTTTTCTAATCTGAAGATGAATCTTTCACACATTTCTTCTTAAATATGATGAAAATGATAGGTGACAGTGACCTTAACCCGTCACCTTTTGTAATCCACCTTCAATTACTTCAGGAGCAGTTCGAAAAAAGATTTGGATGTTAATATGGAGCCAATGATCACATTTGTATTAATACGATTTACTTTCCACCTACATATAACAGATATAGGTACAATCATTGGAAGACTCATTCAAGTAAAAACAGAAGATCTGGAATGAGAGATTTGGTAACAGCAGAATCATTGTGCTAAAATCATTTGTAACAGACGGGAAATTTTGGAGTTCGGTTGTAAGAGAAACATTTATTTTTCTAAAAGGTACAGCATACAAGATAAAATCGCTTTTCAGACCCTTGAGAATCAGTTTCCACTATGAATATCATGAAATCAAAATACAGATCTCGTCTTAACGATGTGCATGTTGATTACGAATAACAATATCATCCACTCTCCTAACTATGAGGCATTAAAGTTCAGTGCCAAAAATCACATTGGCTGTGATATTTTTAGGAATAGGATTATACATTTCTAAATTTTATATTGGAAACAAATATTGTGATTATTATTTTATATAGGACTTGTTTGCTGTTGCGTTGTGTTCATTTATTAAGTCCAACTATAAATTTGCCTTGAGATTACCAAAGACATTTGCATAAGAATAAAAAGATTATAATTATTTAGAATTGTTTAGCATTACTTTTTTATGCATTATTTCACTAATTTTGTTTTTAGTTTATTTGAATTAGTTTTGTTTTGTGTATTATGCTCATGATGATTTTACATAGAACTACATTTTATATCAGTTCATTATTAAGTCAAACTATAAACTTGCCTTGATTTTCCATAATAATGTAAACAATTTCTAAAAACTTGCTGTTTCACATTAATTTGTTGTGTGCATTATCTTAAATAGGAATTGATTATCATTATGTATGGTTTTGATTATTAAGTTCAAATATAAATTTGATTTGAAAAGTAAATGGTGCTCGCCGCACTACTGGTAGCCGTGAAAGTGCTCTTCGACTGTGCCAGACTAAGCTAAGCTTGACAAATATTTTGAGACCTGTTTTGCTGGCTCTAGGGTAGTTGTGTATTTCCAGCTGGTGGAGCTAGTGGTCGGTGTTTTTGCGTTAAGGGAACGCCAGGATTTTGAATGCTAGTTTTAAAGGCATACTACCCTCCCAACTGTTTTTGGCCTTGTATCATACTAAGCTAAGTTTATTAACATGACATTGGTGGCTAGGGTAGTTGCATATGTAGCGGTTACTTTTCACTAAGTACTAAAATAGGGTTAAAAATAGCAAGCTGGCTTTCGTCACCGACAGGGCCAGCTCTGACCCTATGAAGTAGGCAACTAAATATTAGCTTCCTTTTTGCGTGACGCCAGCACGCCTATAAAAACCCTTATTTTTTCGATTCTCTTGGCCTTTGGAGCCTGTTCCCTACAGTGCTTCTTTCGCCCGTGTCTATTTATCTGGCACGTAAAACCATCTCTTCCCTTTTCCACTTAATGTTTGGGATCGCTTAGGCCCACTTTCTAACTACGGACATTACTTCAAATGCCCTATCTTTTTACTTCTAATCGTTGGTCATTCTTTCTCCATTTCTTTTCGCCACGACTAGGAATAAATACCTCATTTATAGGCTCTTTCGAGAATTTACATGACCATCGATGATTAGTTTCTGTTAAAATCAGGTTTAGCGGAGCAATTCCTTAAAAGCCTCCCTGACCAGAACAATCTTTACATGCCTGGCATTTCTTCTACTTTCCGTCAAAAGCCCTCTTTTTCGCTTAACATCCGATTTCTTTTGCTGGGGGCAGACATCATTAGGCGCAAGTATCACCTAAAGATTTAGTTCGCATAACTACGCTGCATCCTCACAAAATCCATTTCGGAACTCGAAAAATGGCTAAAGGCAAAATCCCTTTTTCTTTTCTTTTCATCATCTCACCAAAACCTTTCACTGACTCTCTTTTACATATATTTCCTTTTTATTGTACTCCTTTTTCCGTACAATGTTTTTTTTATTTATTAAACATAACCCTTTTGCATTTTAAATATAACGTCTTTGTGTTTTCATTCTTTTTCTTTGTTTGAATTGACCGCCAAAAAACAATATGGCCGATTTTCCGTTCTCCTCTTTTGATCCCGTGACCTTTCCTTCTTCCCTCACCGCCAGGACGCCAACTGCTATTCCGGTGGCCATGACAGGTCATTTTTGCCTTTACTTTTTCACCGCTAATTCTGAATGTAGAAACGATCCACATTCTTCTACAACTCAATTAACATCTCCCCTGCTTCATCATACATTACATATTCATTTCAACTCTACACATATTTTTAGCCGGCGCTAGTGGTCAGTGTTCACGCCAAGATTTCGAATGCCGATTTTAAAGGAATGTAGGCCCTCCTTATTTGGAATATTGGCGAAACACTATCTTCCGCAGACCTGCCAAGTCTCCCGCACAATTTATGTTGAAACCTGTTTCCTCCCGCATTTTCGTTTAAGAAAACTTTCGGGATAGCTTGTCACCCCTCCCCCCTGTAACTACAGCCCGGCTCGTACTCTTGACGAAGGAAAAGGTTTTGACGCTTCTTACTGGTGTACAGAACGATCTTTATTTCGTGTTAACTTTACGTACAGTACAACATTCAGTACAACGTGAAAACTGCAAATACATAAAGCCATGAATTAGGCGAATACACAAACACAATAATAAGGCCATGAATTAGGCAAATACACAATACATGAACAACGGTTAACATCGTAAACCGACATACATAATGTTTACGTAGAAAACCGTAAATACAACAATAAGGCCATGAATTAGGCAAATACACGATACATAAAGAACGGTTAGCATCGTAAACCGACGTACATAATGTTTACGTTTGAACGTGTAAAGCCGTTAATACAACAATAAGGCCATGAATTAGGCGAATACACAAACACAATAATAAGGCCTTGAATTAGGCAAATACACAATACATATAAAACGGTTAATATCGTAGATAATACACGCACAATCACTCAATATCTTCTGGAGAAAGGAGTTCATGAAGATTGTTTGGAATGGCAATCTAGATCGAGGCGAATCGAGCCAGAGCACAAAGGTTTGAGATAAAAGTTAAAAACTCTTTTCTGTTACCGTAATTCGCCTTTGCCGGTGTAGATGGTCTTAGGATTCTGATGTCGTGATCGGATGAGGAGAGGTCGTGCGCCCAAGACGATTTTCTGCAGGACTGCGCCTTAATATGGGCCAAGAAATGTGTGTGTGCGCCGAACACGTGTTTCGGATTAACCCTGGAATCACAAGGTCAATTTATTCTGACCTCGACCTCGGCGCGATCGAATTTGGGGTCGCCTTTCTTCGGAGAAAATTTACCAGGGAGGTCCCTGGAGACTTCCGATCCCACTTATATTCTCGTTAGCGGGGACAAGGCCGGGCGAAAAACGACTTCGTCTATCTGCGAAGACCGACTCCCTATCATCGGGAGGACACCTGGTTCCTTTGAAATTTCTACCCTCAAACCATGTGCGTCTGACTTCAGCTACACCCCCTATTCAATGCTGTGAACTGCTGAAATGTTCCCACATGTCCCGCGTGCTCCGCCCCGTGGATGCTGTCATTTTCGGTGACTGGTGTTATGTCTTTGCTTTCGTTGATTTGTTAGTTTGTGTTTTGCTGTGTTGGTTAGAAACGCGTTTGGTTAACCAAACTCGTGTAAGAAAAGAAGAGAGAAACAAAGATAAGTTTGATTGTTATTAAAGTTCGCTGAAAAAGGGGCCGGTCTTAGCTCACTTCGGGTATCGAAAACGAGGCTCCCTGGTGGCTTCCATTTCGGCTGTTTATTTACATTAAAACATACAGACAAAAAGATACATAACAACTGTCACGGAACTGAAGCCACGCTGAGAAATGTAACCGGACTTCAAGTCACAGATCGAAAAAGATTTTCAAAAAAATAAATATATTTTGATTTAATTAGTACTAATTAAGTAATGTAATGTTTTTATAAAATGAATGAATAACGGTTGTTTTGTGATTTCTTTCTTTAGGTTTGCTTTGAAAGGAAAGCGAGATACTCGTTCGATATAAAGTTGAATAAAATCTATCCTAATCCAATCACCAACTCATTTACTTCATTAAAAAAGATATATTTCAGTAGTATGACTGAAATATCTTTTCAAGGCAATTGATACAGAGTAAAAAGGGTCACTTTATCATTATTGTAAACAGAGCCCCCTGGCCTCCTAAAACCTGAGTTCCAGAATTAAGTTTGTGAAAACAATAATTATTGGATGATATAAAAAAGATTATGGGGAAATTGTTGCCTTCCTATAAGATGATAGATCCAGAGTATATCAAAGTAGGGTAGAATCGAAATAATCCATTTTTTAGCGAATGTATTTACGCATAATCGGGAATATCGATCACTACCATTGAAAAGTGCTGATAGATCTACGTTATAATTAATGAAAATGTTTTTCTTTTTGTTTAGACAAAAATTTGGGCTAATTTATTTCTAGAAAAACATTAAAAAACTCGAGAACGGATATAAAAAATCTTTCATTACGTTTTTTAAATCAGGTGTCGATTTTACGCTGAAAATGTTTGTTCATCATCCCTATGCAAATGTTTGTTCATCACCCCTATGCAAATGTTTGTTCATCACCCCTATGCAAATGTTTGTTCATCATCCCTATGCAAATGTTTGTTCATCATCCCTATGCAAATAAGTGGTGTCGTACTCTTACTTTCTATACATTTCAGTAGGTTTGTGTCCAAAATATCTGCTCTCACAAAAAGATTGTGCAAGAAAAAGGGGCTTGTCCTCATAAGCATTAGTATACAATTGACATACCTGTCGGGTCGGGCGAATCAATTAAAAGAAAATTAAGCAACTCAGGGACAGAACTGAAAAAGTAAATTGCTTAAAAACGTGTAAAGTAGTTAATATTCAAGGGAAAATCGTACTTGGCATTTATATTTTCTTGAACAAAAGTATCGGATAACTGAGTTCTTATCTCTCGATTATGTTGTATTAAACAGAATTATCTTATCAAGAGGGAGTGGGGAGGTTCTGATATTTTTATTTTCACTTCGCATTTTACTTAACTGACCTTGACAGGCGTGCCTCCTAATCTATCACTCCATTAATTTTGGGCCTCTTTGCCTCTGATATTAAACTTAGTTAACTTACATAGGTTTGCTTTTACATAATTTGCTCTTAGAGTCACCTCCCTTGAATGACCTTTAAGAAACACGAGCAACTGAAATCGAATCACAGCTATTTTCGAAGTGTATTGATCGTTGACTCCTCATGGCTAATTATTGTTGAAAAATTAATTAGTTCTCAACCATGGCTACCTCCCACATTCTTCATTTGAGCCCATCTTTACCCTGCAGACTTCGACATTTTCCTTCTGTAGGAATATCGACCACCAGGCATTTCGCTACCCTAACGAAAAAACAGAAAGAGCAATTAGCTGATGGACCAGACCTTGCTGATTTTATACAAGACCCGAACTTAAGCAAGTCTCCTACGAATATTGTAAAAAAGAAAGGTGAAAGGTGCGTAAATTTCGGATATTTTAAAGAGATTAATGATTTTGGAGATGTTGTAAGTAACAAAGGACTTCTTACTCTTTGAAGGGTAAACAAAAATGAAATAGCAAACTTAAACTTGTTTCTGTTTACTCTTTTCGTTCAAACTAAAGAGTTTATGTAAAAATTCGGTATCACTTAAAAAACAAAAAAAATATCTATTTAACAACCGGGTAAGTACGTTATTTTGGTTAGCAGGAGAAAAATGAGTTTTTAATGAAGGTTTGGCATGAATTTTTAAAAAATAGTTTGCTTACGGCGATCTCGTAGTTTAACGTCCCGAATTATCACGGTTGTATTTATCACTCGTTAAGCCAGTTACAACAAAACCCTAACTAAACAGATATTAAATCTGATAAAACACTGAGATAATTATTTTTGACCGTATCAACATTTATTTAGTAATCTTTGCGTTGACGTTAAACCTAAGGCGGTGTTTAACCACTGAACCAGCATTAGGCTCCAAAAGTCAGGCCCTAAAAAGTACAATTAAACAACATATTAATGAAATTAAACGCATGTTCTATCCGATTGCGCACTGGTCAGCAGTGTTGCCGATTTAGCGCTAGACTTGTTTTGACCGTGTAAAAAAGCGCTAAATTAGCGCGTTTTCGCTTAAACATTTTGGCCATTTTTTTAGTACCTTTTTGGCCATATTTGGCTATTTAAAAAATGATTTAGCGGTTTTTGGCAGTCGAACTAGCGCGAAAATATTTTTTGAGTTGGCAACACTGCAGTGGTCAGTTTGGTAATGGTACGTCATATGCACTGTTTCCAATTCATGGTGCGCAATCTGACGAAGACATGCGTTTAATTTCATTATTGCAGTAACTTCTGATGAATATGTTATACTTTTTGGAGCCCCTCTATGCTGGTTAAACACCGCCCGCCATAGGTTTATGTACGTCAAAGCAAAGGGTACACAACTCATTCATATAATTTCGAAAGAAAACATGCCGCACACAGTTTTATAGTTTACAACTGTGTGTGCTCTCCTCGGCTGTGATTGATGAATGAATACACAAAATGATGGAATGTTTACTTGATATCTGCTTCTTCAAGTGTTTAGTATTTTGTTGTAACTGACCGAGTGTCACCCCCATAACAACCGTGATAATTTGAGACGTCAAACTACGAGATCGACATATAACTTTACCTACTTTAAATTAAATTTATCGAATCCTACTGTTTTATGGCTTTGTTCTAAATTAGGATTTTACCAATAAGTAAACTTGAAAATGAACTAAGTAAGAAAAAGTAAAATAAAATATCTCAACAGAATTCACCGAGATTTCGAATAATACTGACTGACTTGTCGACTTTTTCGTATTTTACTCGGTGGTTTCCTCTTTAATGCTGTAATTTATATTTTAATTTTGTTGCTTACAATTTTATGTCGCCATTTATGACAAAATAAATACTTAGGTCAGCGATGCTTTAGAAAACCTAATCATATGATAAAAAAAAACAGTACCGAATTTTGAAAGATAGAGTAACTAAGCATCGTTGAAAAGACAATTTAAAAAAATCTATTTTTAAACAGAACATATTGTGATATGAGACGAAATAAATTTGTTAAATAATTTAAGGTGTTCAAAATTTCATTTAATGAAACTTGTCAATGTGTGTGTTTTAAATATATAATAGTTTAGCGCAGCGGTCTTTGCAAGTCACGCATCATCCCTCAGCCATCTTGGTTTTTCATTTGGCCATTTTGAATGGCTGAAAGTTGCTAGAATTTTACCGTTGTTCAAAAGTAACGTTATTCTCGATCTAAAAATACCGTTTTTCGAATCCTACCTATTAACCCTAACCCCAAACCTACCTACTACCCTTAAAAAATAATTTTTTAAAAATCATTAAATAAAAAAAAACAGCTAATGATGTTTACAGCCATTCAAAAATTGGCAAAACCCAAATGGCGGCAGGGGTGATGGGCTATTGCAAAGGACGCCCTTAACGCCTAAAAAAGCAACAAATTATACAGGTTTCAAATAAAGTAGTTGGTGATTACATGAATTCTAAAGTATACAGTTATTGCACGTGAATAAATGTTTGACGAATATTTTAGTTTTTTTTTTACCATTCATGACTTTCCTTTCTTTTTCGTCCATTTATTATGAAAATAATGCAATGGAATTTTTATTTTAACACCCTTAGTTTAGTTTCTGCGGCTGGCCAAAAAATTAGCAGATCCTCCCCTAAAGACATTTTCCCCCATTTTGATGAACCCATAACATGCAAACCACATAGAATAGAGGTGGGAAACTACTGGGGTACCAAATTTCAGCTAGATATCTTCTTAAATACCAAAATTATGAAGGGCTGAATTTGGCAAAAGCATGCTTGCAGCTCACGACTTGCAAATTTAAGCAGAATTCAATTTGTTATAACTGCTGAACCGTTTGTTCAATCAAGCTGAAATTTTCTGAGATTATTTGTCTCTAGAAAAGGTGTCACCCGGTAAGATTTCAAGGGTTATAATGCTTTAATTTATTGATACTCATATACTCGGTTGGAATTCTTCTGAAATTTTAAAATTTTTAGGAATGAAAGAGGATAGATTGAATCATTTTTGCATCTGACTATATTACTTTTCATGCTTTCAAAAAACATAAATTTTGGGTTTTTACTGTAATGGTCTTGTGTTTTGATCATCACAAAAGTATTTAATGCTTTTAAACTCTTGTGTTTCAATGTTTTACACAAGGCAATGCATCAACTGAATATAATCCAGTGGAATTTTTATTTTACCACCCGTAGTTCAGTTTCTACGGCCAGCCAAACATTTAGCAACTCCCCCTAAAAAGCCATTTCCCCCAATTTTGAAGGACCCATAACTTCTAAATCACACAGTAAAATGAAGCCAGAAATGGCTTAGTTGGGTGAAAAACTACAAGGGTACCAAATTTCAGCTAGATATCTTCTTAAATAGCATAGTTATGAAGTGCCAAATTTGGCAAATCATGCTTGCAGCTCACAACATGTAAATTTATGCAAATTTCAATTTATCATAATTTCTGAACCATTTGTTCAGTCAAGCTGGAATTTTCAGGGTTGAATTTTCTCTAGAAACTGTATCACCTACTGAAATTTCATCAAAATCTAAGCTGGTGCCCATGGGGCCATTAGGTGATTTTATATGGAATATATATATATGAGAAAAATTTAAAATGATCAGTAACATTGTTTCATGTTTCAATGCATTCGTCAGACTGGTACCTGGGATAATTCTTGAGATGCTAATATAATGCCAAGAAAATTCTTAAAATTTTTATAATTACATTATCTTGTCCAATAAAGTCTCATTGTAACTTATGTCTAATCACGTGTCTATCAAATTCATGAGATAAACGCTTTATTTAAAAAAAACATTGGATATCGATTCAAGAAGAGTAATCTCCCTTTATCTGTATTATTCAAAAAAAATATTTCTTACTCAGTTCTTATGTTAAGTTCTGTCTTACTCTTTGTTTGGACTCGCCAAGAAAGTCGCGGGGTTAAGTAACGGTAAAAGACTGACGGAGAGTTTAATTCCTTCCTTTGTGAAGTGAACAATATTCCCTCTGTGATGTAAAGCTTGTAAATCTATCGACTGCATGTCTAGTGAATGGACATTTAGTGTCAGACTTGGTAAATGTATTACAAACTCTACATTAAACACTTGTATACTGAGCAGCAGCATACAACCTGTGGAATACAACCGTGGCGACGAAGGATTCAAAATTATGTGAGTGAAACGTATGATGAGAAGACGAATCTACACGAAAAACCGATTTGTTGGACTTGTTAAATTTTAAAAAAACAAAAAACCCAACACAAATCGAAGAGCTAAAAACAGCTTTGGAGCCACAAACGAGACTGTTGGAATTAATGTTTCAGCAAATGACACAGACCAGTGCCAGCGTTTCTTCTTTCACACCAGATACGATAGCAAATTCAGTTGGTGAATTTTGCTTTGACCCGGAAAATGGAGTAACTTTTGAAGCATGGTGCGGGCGCTGTAAATTTACATACAGTACAAAGAAAGCCATAGCTAGGCAGCCAAATAGAAAAAGAGGCTTTAGCAATTATCTTTGCAGTAAAAAGATTCCACTAGATGAATCATGGTCAAAACTTCTTTTTGCAAACCGACCATAAACACCCGCTCACCATTTTTGGTTCTAAATTCCAGTACATGGCCAGGTTGCAATGTTGGTCAACCATCTCATAAGGATATGATTTCAAACTAGAGTATCTACCCTCCTCAAAAATGGGACATGCGGATAGTCTTTCCAGACTGTTTCTAAAATATTCACAACCCTTAGAAGATATAAAGGCAGAAATAAAAAATATTCTCTTTAACAGGAGAAATTGAATCTGCTCGTAAACATATTACAAACCCTATATTAAACCCTTGTATACTGAGCGGCAGTATACAACCTGTGAATTGCAGAGCATTACCAGTGAGATTTGAGGAAATCAAGCTGGAATCAAAAAAGGAGTGAATAAATGTATAAAATTGAGATGGAAAGAGGATAAAAGTGATAAAGAATTTCACCAATTCTTTGTAAGACGAGAATCTCTTTCCATCTGTGATAACTGATGTATGCAGAACGTGTTGTGGTTCCAGCAGCGTTACATAATCAGATACTCAAACAATTTCACTCTGGGCACCCTGGAATGACTTGTATGAAAGCATTAATGCAAGGATATGTTATTGGCCAGGAGCCTGGTAAAAAGTTGGCGAAACTGCTCAATGGTGGCTAAATGGCACCACCTACAAAAATTCAACCTTGGCCTAAAACCAGCAGCCCATGGTTGAGATTATGTGGGATTAATAGAGTCTATTACGTAGTAGTAATAGATTCCTACACAAAATGGCCAGAGATGTTAAAAAGCAACATCATCAACCACCATAGCTTTTTTTACGTGAATTGTTTGCCAGATTTGGTATTCAAGAAACTATAGTAACTGACAATGGTATGCCCAATTTACAGATTTTTGTAAGTACCAGAACATAAATCACATAACGAGTCCGCCCTACCACAATTGTCAAACGGCCAAGCAGAGAGATTTGTGGACACGTTCAAAAGAGCATTAAGCAAATCTCGAGAGGACAAAGCGGATGAAGAAACAATTCAACTGTTCCTATGCTCATATAGGACAACACCTATTCCAAATACATCGAATGGAAAATTGCCCGCTGAATTAATGTTTGATTAGAACCGTTTTCGATAAAATTGTACCCGGAAAACAGTACAATGCAAATGTCAAAAAATTAACAGCAGTAAGATTTTTCAAAAAAGGTGACAAAGTTTTTATAAAAAATTATAGGCCAGGAATACAAAAGTGGTTGGCTGGAAAAATATATGAAAGGCATGGAAAGGAAACCTATATCATTCAAATAGGGGACTACCTTCATAAAAGGCATGTCAACCAAATTCGCCCAAGATTGGTTGGCATGGTAGCACAAGACAAACAGTTGTGCCTCTGGATTACCTGTGTGACACATTTCACCTCAGGTACAAGATGAACTAAAAGAAAATGATCACATACTAAATCTTTGGAGGTGAACCCAAAAAGACGGCACTACTCCACCAGAAGACGAGAGATACTATTTTAAAAAGGGGAAGGTTGTTGGGTATCACCTCTACTCTTAGTTTGGACCAGCCTTGAGAAAGTCGCGTGTTTAGGCAACTATAAATGACTGGCGTAAAAGACTGAGAGGGAGTTGAAGTCCTTCCTTTGTGGTGTGAAACTTGTAAATCTATCGACTGCGTGTCAAACTAGTGAACTGATATTTAGTGTCAGACTTGGTAAAAGTAATACAAACCCTATGTTAAACCCTTGTATACTGAGTGGCAGTATACAACCTGTGAATTACAGTATTAAGATGGAATACAACAAGTTTACATATATTGTGGTATTATTATCTTCAAAAGTATCTTATAAATATATCTTAGTTTATTATTTTAATAATACTGTATTTTTCATCATGTATAAAGTGTTTATTTAGTTACCAACTAAAGAATATATTTTTGTAAGACTGTATTTTTGTATTCCTTCAAAGGGTATGTTTTAATTAATGTATGTAATATATTTGTTTGTATTCACATTGTAAAATCAGATTTTTAATAGATTTAGTGGAAACTATTCATATGTATTTTACTATATTATATTATATAATGTTTATCTTTGAATTAATTCATTAATTTCAATTTTAGACTTTCCTTATGACAGCATTTTGAGATTATTTCTTTCTTTGATAAGTTGCTTCTATTTAAAAAATTTAGAATTCTGAATTTTTCTTCTAGGCAAATCCAGCATTTGCCATTAAAGCTATTTGGAGGTCACGTGTAAGTCAAAATAGACCATTTTATTTCTGGACTCAAGCCTTCGTTTTTCAATTCCAATTAATTGTGGGTGGTTTGATTTTGTTTTAATGTATAATGGAGTTTGGTTTACTTTTAAGAATGGTTTATATGTATTATCATCCAGATTAAAAGTTAAATCTATGAAATTTACTATTTTTATATTAGATTTAATCTTTACTTTGAATCCCAATCTTTTAAGTGCTTTAAATTGATAGTGTTGCTTAGTTGGCACGCAAGGTAATTGATGGGCGAATGCAATATTTGTTAGAAGGG
>VCCN01000791.1:327419-342759 GCA_006491835.1 Architeuthis dux | reverse complement strand
ATATTATACGGGATGGCTTAATAAGTCCGTAGCCTGAAGATATTAGCTGAATTTAGATCTGAATTTTTCACTGTATAATAATTGACCTCTGTGATTAATATTCACCGTTGAATTAGTTGCATTTACAAGGAAGGATCAAATAAATATTTCTTGTGTAAAATAAATACCTTTTTCATCATTAGGCTGCGGACTTATTGATATGATTACCTTTGTATACGTAAAACTATTCGTGGTCATGCGATTCTGAAATATAGAGGTTTTTGTTGCTTGTGTTCCAACGTATAAAATCAAATTTCAGAATTATCAATCAGACGTTCGCTTTGGCCTAGGTTGACTTTATACATCCCAACAGTTGAGTGGTATTTAATGGCATTGTTGTCACCTCTTACGACCATTCACACCCCATAGATGTGTGCGTTCTTTTCCGCATCCCAAATAAGGTGATATGAGTGCAAGAAGTAGGCATGAAGTAAAGAGAGAAATATGAAAGTAGAAGAAACAAGTCTGGCTGCTCCAGATTCAAACTCTGTTCCTATTTCTACTTCCTTGCGTAATTCTACTATACATTTTGGAGGTATATAAGACTTATTAGTTTAGTGCAGGTGGTAACACACAAGGCCACGGTAGGGGCGTGGGGATTTTACATATTGGTTTATTCCCCTATTTTTGGTGAGGATTGTTCTTGTTCTTATTATATAGGAAAGTAAAGTCAACTCTGACTTTGTCCTGGAGTTTGACAACAATGAGAGAGTCTGGAAGGAAGATAAAGAACGAGATAGAGAGTGGTCATGTGAGAGAAGGAAAGATGGTGAGGTGGAAGGAGAAAAAATAGAGGATAAAAAAAGAACGAATGAAAGGCAGAGAAGAAAGGAAAAAGAAAGAAAAAAAGAAAGAAAAAAGAAAGCAATTAGAAAAAAGAGAGGGAAAAAATTTAAATCATAAATAACAAAAGGAAGTAAAAGAGAAAGAAAAAAGAAAGAAAAAAGGAAAGAAAAAAGAAGGAAAAAAGAAAAAGAAGGAAAAAAAAGAAAAAAGAAGGAAAAAAGAAAGGAAAAAGAAAAAGAAAGAAAAAAGGAAAAAGAAAAATAAAGAAAAAAGTAGGGAGGAAAAAAAAGAAAGAAAAAAGAAGGAAAAAAGAAAGAAAAGAGAAGGAAAAAAGGAAAAAAGTAAGAAAAGGGAAAAAGAAAAAAGAAGGAAAAAAGAAAGAAAGAAATCCGGACAGAAAATAAGAAGGAAAACGAGAAAAAAATAAGAAAGGAAAAGAATGAAATACAGAATATAAAGTCACAAATAGGCAGAATAAAGCAGGAAAGAAAGAAAGAAAGAAAAAGAAAGAGCATAAATGCATGAAAGGAGGAAGAAAAAGAAAGAATGAAACAAAGACAGAGAAAAATTAAGAATATAAATGTACAAAATGCGTAGAAGAAAGAAAGAAAAAAGAACGAAAGAAAGGCACCCGCACAGAAAGAAAGAAAGACTGAAGAAAGTAAAGGGGAAATAGAAAGAGTGACAAGCCTGTTGTTCGTCCCCGGATAACCTTGACAGGCTTCATCCTAAATTCGTCTGTTTGGAGATCGGCGTTGGCGCTTAAGGCCGAACCTCAATTGAGACAACGTAATCTCGCCCCAGCAGTGGATTAAGTTCGAGGCAGTAGAACGCATACATGTCAACCTTTGGTTTGATCTTTTTGCCTTTTGCAGAATATCTTCTTACGCAAACTTTACTCACTTTGGCAAGGTTGGGAAGAAAAGTTTGCCTTTTGAGAAATTCCCTACAGAGCAAACATACTTTGTTTTTATTTTTCTGTAACCTTTTTCTCAGATTATTCAATGACTAGCATAGTACCCGTCAAAAATGACAGAATTATTTACTTATTGATCGGCACATTCTGGCTAGGATCAATGTATCTGTGCACTCTGTCTAGGATCAAAGTGTCACTAGCCGGCTTTCTGCCAAGGATCAGGGTGTTTTAATTCTTCCATGGGTTACCAATTCTTTTTGCAAGGCTTTTCGGGACTGTTTCAGACGTGTCAATAAAGATGGATAGAATTGTCTACTTCACATTCCATATTTCTTTCTGCTACCCTCCAGATATTTATCTAGATTTTTACACTCTTGATTTCACTCTGTGGTCGGCTGACAGATCTTCTTTTCTTTATTTACAATGACTAGATCTGGTCTCCTAACCTGAATTGGTTGATCCATTTGAATTTCTTTTTTAAACCATAGAATTTTACTTATTCTCTCTCTCTCTAGATCAGCTTCTGAGTTGTGCATATATCATATATTGGGTTTCCATGGTCAAATGCTAGTCGCTTGCACAGTTACCAGTGTATGACCGTTGCTGGCCAGTCATGTCTATTTTTGTACACTTTATTAGCTAATTTTCTATATAAACTTCCTTAATTTTGGTGCCATAAAAAGTTTGAACAATTATGTGAAAAAAAGAGAAAGGCATTACAAAAATATTTCCATGTTAGTGAAATAAGGATACATGATTCATTTAAAAAAAACTTGAAAGCGATATATATATATATTCTGAGAAGAGATAAGAAAAATCTCAATAAATGTGTATATATATATATATGTGTGACTTGAAAATCCGTGGTTGAAACACACGCGCGCGCGCGCGCAAATACCCTCTCTCACACACACGCGCACGCGCGCGCACATGAATACGACGGATGAGTGAAAACTTCCCAGCCACGCCATGGTCAATATTCCATCAGGATGACTCCTGATGGAATATTACGCCCCTTCTGTCAACTCATTCCAGCCACTTTTCATAGATTGCTGTTTTCAATTGGTTTGGTTTAATTGGGAGCAGTACTTGTTATAATTAATCGTTTGGTTCTCCGGAAGGAGCACATAGCTGAGGACCTCCTTCAAATTCTACCATATACAAAGCATCAACTTGTTTGGAAGAAGACCAGCCTTTGGTACGATGGTTCATCTTCCAATCACTCAAGTGTGAGAGGGTCTGCCAAGACAATCGGCATTCGAAATCTTGGCATTTTACCTGGGCTCGAACACCCATCGCTGGCACCTGTGGGAAATACGTAACCACGAGACACACCTCAAATCCGTTTAGACAATATCTTTTCCTAACCCTCTAGAATTGGACGAAATAAACTAAGGCATAGCGTGTGAAGGGTGAATGCTTGTTCAACTAGACAAAGCCGCAGACTAAACAAAGCGTTTTATTAGTTGTCGGTTTGCAAAATAAAACATCAGCTTCTTCTTTCTAAAGCTTTCAAGCGAGCTGAAAAGGTTGGCTGGAAAGAGTTCGGTTTGCCGGATTTCGTGGTCACATTCAATTCCTGTTGATTAACGAATATTGAAATTGGTTTTCCACTCTCTTCTGCTAGATTCTCTGTTTTGTCGTCTCTTTTGTGTTGTCCGTGATGTCCCTGCTTTCTTTAGTTGCGCGATTTAACATTTCATCAGTCACGCGAAAACGATTTGATTTCATCGATCAAGTCTCCAAAGATTATGAACAATAATGGAGAAATATTTAATTCTAGATTTCTTTCTTTCATTCTTTTGCCCTTCCATTCTCTCTTTTTTCAGTCTTTACAGATTTATTTATTTCTTCTTCGTTTGCTCTTTCTTTCTTTCTTTCTTTTGCTCTTCCATTCTCTCTTTTTTCAGTCTTTACAGTTTTCTTTCTTTCTTCTTCGTTTGCTCTTCTTTCTTTCTTTTGCTCTTCCATTTTTTCTTTTTTTAGACTTTAAGTTTTTTTATCTATCTATCTTTCTTTCTTTTCCTTTTTTAGTCGTTATTTCACTACTCTTTCCATTTCACACTTTCTTCCTGTTTCTATCTTTTGAGCAGTACTTGTTAGAATTAATCGTTTGGTTCTCCGGAAGGAGCTCATCGTTGAGGACTTCCTTCGAATTCTACCATATACAGAGCATCAACTTGTTTGGAAGAAGACCGGCCTTTGGTACGATCAGTAGTGGTTCATCTTCCAATCACCCAAGTGTGAGAGGGTCTGCCAAGAAAATCGGCATTCGAAATCTTGACTTTTTACCTGGGCTCGAACACCCATCTCTGGCACCTGGAAATATGTAACTGTTTCAACCACGAGATAAAGCTCAAATTTCTCTATTCTTTCCAATGATACTTTCTTCCCTTTTCTATCTTTTGGGCAGTACTTGTTCGAATTAATCGTTTGGTTCTCTTTTTTATCTTTTTTGTTTTCCTTTCAATCTTTACACTTTTCATTCTCTCTTTCTTTCCATCTTCCTATAATCATTGTCTTTTTCACTTTTTCTTTCTTCCTATGTCTTTCTTTCAACCCTTTCTTTTTATTCCGATATTTTACTCTTTCTTTTCCCTCTTTTTCGATGCCTTTTCTTCCTTCCTTCTCTGCCTTTACCTTATATTTGCTTTTTTTCTTTCTAAACTTTCTAAACTTTCCTTCGTTGTTTGTATTTCTTTCTATCTTTTCTCTTTCTTTCTATCTTCTTCTTACTTTCTATCTTTTCTTTTTATAATTAATAAATCCAAGTTTAACTGCATCATCACAAATCCAATTCGAGTCATCCGCTTTGTCATCTCCTTGTATAATGCAGCCAGTTAGCCCGGAAAGAATACACACATAGGCATGATTGGGTTAGATGTGTAATCAACTGGAACTGTGCAAACGACAAGGATTTGACCACGCAAACAAGCATAAGCCATAATCTGTTTTAGAGAATAGAAAATAAAAATCTGTAGCACTTTGAGATTCAAACAGATCACTCAATCCATGCAAAAACACTGAATCTAGTTATCGTAAACAAGAGGGGGAATATTTATCAGATAGTGGATTTCGCTGTTTCAGCAGAACACACCGTAGAATTGACAGGAAGCGAAAAGCTGGACAAATATGTAGACCACGTAAGAAACCTGAAACAATTATGGAGCAAGAGAGTGACTGTCGTGCCTATAGTTTTTGGAGCGCTTGGAACAGTTCTGGCGAGCCTTGCAAGAAGATTGGAAAAACTGGTGATCCAAAAAAACTTTAAAAACAGAGAATATGGAATGTTATTCGTCAGCAGGCCATTGCTTTCTGGAGTTGACGCAACATAATCTCCCCACCCAACACTTGTTCCCCATTTGGTATTGTACCACACTAATATGAAATTAGTAAATACAGAGGAAGCCCTTTATTATAATCACGAGTAATGTTATCAAAAATTAAAAAATCGTATTAATTTCATATTAATGTTTTATAATATAAAGTTGTTTATAACACTAAATTTAATGACATAACAATGAATTTATTATAATGAAAGTAAATTGTTCCATTTATTTTCTTAATGTTATCAGCCGGTTATTGTTATCTAAATACCTTGTCCCAAAGAGATTACAAAACGCAGCTTCCTCTGTATTAAAAATGAGCTTTTTGGTTCTTATTTTTTGGAAATGAGATACGTAAATAAATTAATAGACCTAGAAAATCCTACATTAATAAATTACATAATCCGTCTTAGAAGTCTTGGGAGCCTACTAAGTCCAAAGAAGGGGACATTTCCCCTCTTTGCCGAATCGGTGAATGAAAGTTCACATTCATGTAATACGAGGTCTGTCCCGATAAGAAAAAACATATTTTAAATGTCTCAAGAACCTATTGCTTGGCCTTGATGTAACCTAGCAACACATCAGAAGGGACTCTAACGTGCAAGCGTGGACAGACATTCTTCCGTGTGGTTAATCAGTAGACAGTGAGACACCTTCCAGTGAGCTTGTATATCGTGTGACCGTCACATTCACAATGCCGATTCTTCACGTTTCGTGCAGGGTATTTTTGCCAGACATCGCACCATCAAGGTCTGTCAGCCCCTCCCCTACAGTCCAGATTTGCCCCCCTGCGACTTCTGAATTTTCCAAAAGCTACAATCACCGTTGAAAGGGAGATTTCAGATTGCAAACGAGATTAAGGAGAACTTGACTAGGCAGTTGTTGGCGATCCAGAAAGAGGACTTTGCAGACTGTTTTGAAAAGTAGAAAGGATGCTGGGGTAAGTGTATGAGAACTCTGAAGATTATAACGCGTCATTTCCCTGTGAGCTATTTTTTGTTAATATCAAATAGCTGGATACTTTCCGGATAGACTTCGAATAAACCATTTAAAAGGACGAAATGTAAGAGGCGAGATATTAGAGGAAACGGGCTGGATTTCTTTCCAGCATACATAAATAGTGTTCGAAGTCTTGCTGTCTTTCTTGTTCTATCGATCCATCCGTAGTTTAATTAGCGAAAAGTCGATATCCTCCCAACGTAGTGAGCCATACCATTAATCATGGCTTCAAAGGATTCAGGAAACGATTTCAGTTTGGATGTAATTATCCACACTGCACGTTCATCAAGGCTCTAACGACGCACAAGACACGTTTGTCACCAGGAGACGATCATAGTCTAACCATGTAATATGTTAACTAATGCCACCGATCGTAAGATAATAATGATAATGATAATAATGTTAATAATCTGTAGCCATGAATTCGTCGGGACGGTGTGAAAAGAGTTAAGGGAAAATCTACCATAACAACTTATGAAATTGTGTTTCCATTCTATATTTCGTTTTATTTTATACTTGGTTTCATCTTTATTGAACTTTTATTTATTCGTTCAATCATTGAATTGTTTTTCCTGCTGTAGTAGCAAATAATAACACTTATCCTGGGGAATACTAAAGGCCAGTGACTAGCTTAATGACTGTAGATCCCTATCCCATGATACCCCAATAATGGCGTCCGTCTGTCCAATGCCAAAAGAAAGTTGGAAGTCTAAATTCCACCTCTACTGATCTGAAGCCATGAATTTGTCTGGAAGAAAAGAGCAAAGTTGAAATCTACCATAACAACGTAAACTAATTTAAAACTTTACATGATCTTGCCCTCTGCTGATATCGTACAATTAAGCCGGGGGGAAAGAAATGAAACAGACGCGATAAAGGAATCTATGAGAGAATACAAAACAGAAATACCACCACTGAGGAACCTAGACTAGGAAAAGTAAAGGCAGAAATCGAGAATGGTAATAAGTTTCTGAAATATAGCCAATTTACAACATCACCGACTTGAACAATCTTGTATATGCGGGAGCCAAGATGGTTACCGAGAAACTAGGGGCAACGAATAAAAACTACGAGGAGAAACTAAATCACTAAAAAAAGACATTAAAATATATGAGGAACCAATGGCCTGAGGCATCGGAAAAAACAGATATCACTACAAAAAATACATACAGCTAAACTAAAGGAATCCTAGCTAATGAAGGCAGACTACAGAGGAGATTTAGACACAGAGTTCAACAATACATGTCAGCAAGTTCTGCCGACAAGTAAATGGAGAAACGAGAGAGGAAGTAGAACAACCAAATGCTGCAGAAACGAAACACTTCTGGGGTAACCTGTGGGAACAGAGAAAAGAACACAACAGAAAAGCAGAGTGGTTGACCGGGATCAACCCGAAAACCTTAAACGAAGAAACCTAAAGAGAATTGCCAACTGGGAAGCACCAGGCCACGATAAGATCCACATCTCCTGCTTTAAAAGATCCGTGGCTATATACGGGAAACAGATACAGCAGCAAAGCAAATGCCCAAAGGAAGCAACTATCACTGAATGGATGACGGAAGGAAGAACTACCCTGATCCAGAAAGACACCAAGAAAAGATCAGCCCCAAATAACTACAGACCGATAACATGCCTACCTATGGTGTGAACAATCTTAACTGCACAGGTAGCAGATGAAATATACTACTCGTTAGAAAACCGAGGACTCTTTCCTGAGAAACACAAAGGATGCCGAAATAGAA
Organism: Architeuthis dux; assembly: GCA_006491835.1. Taxonomy (NCBI): domain Eukaryota; kingdom Metazoa; phylum Mollusca; class Cephalopoda; order Oegopsida; family Architeuthidae; genus Architeuthis; species Architeuthis dux. Next base: position 334,951 of record VCCN01000791.1, on the reverse strand, counting down.
CCAGGGGACCGAGTGACTTGGTATTAATTGACCAGAGGATACTAAAAGAAGTGAAAGCAAGAATGAAGAACTTAGCCATGGCATGGATAGACTACAAAAAGGCTTACGACATGATCCCACGACCCTGGACTATAGAATGCCTGAGGATACCAAAAGTATCTAAACAATTAGAGAACTTCATACTAAAAGCAATAGAGAACTTGAAGGTGAAACTAACCACCGGATGAAACCACATAGCCGGGGTGAGAATAAGAAGAGGTATCTTACAAGGCGACTCGCTGTCTCCCACTACATAGTAACGATACCCCACTGAACTATATATTGCAAAAATGTAGCGGAGGATACACATTCGCAAATTCGAAGGAAAAGGTGTATCACCTCATGTATGTCGACGATATCAAGATTTTCTTTAAGAACAGAACGGAACTGGAGACCCTAATACAAACAGTCAGGAAATAGGAATGGAGTTTGCCATTGAGAAATGCACAATACTGGCTTTGCGCAAAGGGAAAAAGGAAACGACAGACGGAATTGCATTACCAAACCAGGAAACCATCAGAGCGATCCACGGGAAATAAAGCTATAAATATTTAAGCATCTTGGAAGGAGACAAACAAAACGAAATGAAGGAAAATACAGGCAAAATTACTAGAAACGAAACTATGTAGCAGAAACTTGATCAAAGGAATAACTACATGGGCAGTTTCTATCTTGAGATACTCCGGACCCTTTTTAAATGGTATCTTAGAAACCTGGACCACAGGACAAAAATCTGATGAAAATGAATAAAGCCTTAGACCTGATAGACGATGTCGACAGATTGTACCTAAAAAGAAACGAGGGAGGAAGAAGATTTATTAGCATCGAGGATTGTGTTGACTTTGCAGTTAAATAATTCGATTTTTGATTAATTGATTGATTGTTTTGTTTAATGGCACATTGACCCTTGGTGGGTCATTTAGTGCCGAATTCAGTAGGGGTAGCGGGCTAGGGGTGACCCCATGTCCCCGTGACTAGAGACTTGAGGGGGGTGGGATCCCAAATCTCTGTCACTGAGAAAAATGCCACGGGGACCGGTAAAGAATTAGACGATTATACTAGACAGAGTGAGGAAATATTTTTCCTGGATAGTTTCGATTTTTTCTGACATTTTATTTTATTTTTTGTTCACGCATCTTTTCTGACATTTTATTTTATTTTTTGTTCACGCATTTTTTCTGACATTTTATTTTTTGTTCACGCATACTAGATCTGGGCTTCTGGCTTGGATGGTGTGATCTCTATTATTATCAGAATTATCAATTCATGGCGACTGACTCGGTCTATTTTAGTAGTACCATATCCCAAAAGTCCAATAGTATTATTCGGCAATTAATCGGAACTGACTAATTATGTGGTTGTTCTACGATCCCCCGGCGTTCTGGTCAAACTCCCGTGATATACATCTTGAAATTAGTTCTATTTACAGACAATTCCATTCACATTTTCCCCATTTTCTATAGCATCGTCCTTAATTCGGTCTTCACCTTTTTCCCATCCTTATCAGAAAGGTCTTCAAATTAACAACCCTGAGAATTGCAATAGTTATTTACTAAGCTTGGCTTAGTATGGCACAAGGCTACAGGAGCGAAACACTGAAACAGGCGTAAAATTAAACAGTGTCACAGATTTCAGACTCTTAGTCGACCATTACTTTAGTGAATACCAGGAGCCTCCTTAGTATTGTTGTTGTCTGGATGGTTCCGATTCTTCCATAAATTCCCAATTCAATTATCCTCTGTAAAGATCTTCGGGATATTCTAAGCTCCAATAATGATGGGTACAATTGTCACATTCATATTCCACAATACCTTGATGTAACCTGGCAACAGATAAGAGGGAACCTCACTGTGCGTATGTGAACAGAAAATCTTTCGTGCAGTTACTCAGTCAACAGTGAGACGCCATTGAATGAGTTTGTGTACTGTGTGACAGTTGTATTCACAATGACTGAGCCTGTCCATTCTTCACTTCTAGAACAGGTTTTTTGTTTAGAATAACCCAGGTGTGTCAGTCCCCGTTCAGTCCAGACTTGGCTCCTTGCGACTTCTCGATTTTTACAAATAGATTTCAGACCGTGGGCGAGATTAAGGATAACACTGCGAAGCAGCTGGCGGTGATCCCAAAAGTGAACTTCACAAAAGTTGAAGTGATAATTGTATGGGGTCCCAAGGGGAGTACTTTGGAGGGTGCTAATGCATCATTGCTCTTGGTAGGCTATTTGTAGTTCATATTAAATGGCTGGATACTTTCCTGACATACCTCATTTGCGTTTATATTTACAAGATGAAAGTGTAACCAAAAAAAAAAGGAACTAACATATACCGTTTCAAGCACACAGGAGTACTCTGTTGCCAATAAGAAGTATAATATGTAGTTCAAGGAGAACCGTTCTCCCAGGCTGTCCCGCCCCATGGCACTAAAAGGGTTAGGGTCAAGGCTATTCCCTAATGCCTGTGGCATGCCTAAGGCAAGGCCAAGGGAATACACACTTGTTGCCTTTAAGCGCACATGCGTGTGTACGGTTCTACATCAAAACCGATCTTTTGTCACATTTACCCTCGTTGGGAGGCGAATAAATGTCATTACAGGACAAATCAATCATGCTTATTGCTATATACAAACACCCGTATACACTTAGAAATTTCAGTTTTAACTTGGTAATATCTGTTGACTCAAAACTGCAGATATCCTGTTACTAATGGACCTAAGATAAGGATATTTAACCAAAATTGCTGCTGATAACTGATGTGTTTTTCATTTATTTCCCTTTGCATGCTTTCTTTCTATATCTCAGTAATGATCCTAACTAAGTGGACGAGTCTATTTTTTTAGAAAAAGGTGGGTAGGATATATTTTCATCAGCAAAATTGTTATTTTTAAGTGGGAGAGTCCTTTGTTACGGAGAGAGAAACAAACAGAAAACAAAAATCACCCTTTTCATTATATATATACTAGTCGAATATCCCGTCCGTGGAACGGGTATTTGGCTAGTACGCAGAACGAACATTGGTCTTTAATTTCCCTATCATACCCGTAACAGGAACTAGCACGTGAACACTCACCCCCGCATGTTTGCGCACATGTGCTCGAACACAGGAGAGGTCAAAAGGGGGGGGTCAGATATCGTCCAGGTCTCGTAGTTTTCTTTCCTTTGTTTTTTTCATTGAGTAGATCAGATTAAAAAGAAAGGCATAAAGTTATTTATAGAAAGAAAAAAAATGGATCGGACCAAACTCAACCTTCCTTCAGAAAACTCAATGGGCCATAAACGAATGGCTTCCATATGCGAAATCTTCCTCATTTCTTATGGATCCACCTACTCATTCCTCTTTTTTCTCCTCCGCCTCCTCCACCACCACATTACCCAGTATTTTCTATCAGCCATCATCATTGCCACAAACGCAGTGCGGATCCAGAAGCCATTCGTATATGGCCCATTTATGGCTCTGAAAAACTACAATTAAAAGATTTTCATGAATAAAAACCAAAATAATCCCAAGTAATCATAGATTAACCTTAAAAAAACAAATGTTTCATCCAATGTAAGATATCTTCCGTCAAATTCTTTATTTTTAAAATGTTTGATTCTGTGGTAAATTTCATTTTTTAAATGTTCTCTGTTGTCACTAGTGCTATAAAGCTACGACTCAATTGTAAGTAAACATGCCGGATCACATATTACTTTCTTCTTTTTGTAAATGAAATTCATTATTTTTCTCTATTTAGACAATACCCTGTCCCAAGTCCTGGATCCACACCTAAACTATTATCTTTAACATGTCTTTATCGACGCTTTCTTTGGGATCGATTTCTATTCATTAGCAGCTCTCACGGACTTTTGACAACAAGTGATATGTGTCGATTTAAACGTCTGTAACTTGAAATCTATTAATTGTATCTTAATAATCTTTGGGTTATTAATAGAAGAAAGAGCGTAGAGCATTTCTGTAGACAATATAAAACCGGAGACAACCGGTTTTGAAAACTTGTTTACAATCGTGAACGGTTGAACTAGTAGAAATTGCATGTGAGTCCAATTTACACACACATTTTAAAATTACATCAAAAATATACTAATGGGCCGATGTTTATAAAAATGGATTCAATTTTGAATGAATTTTCTCCTGAGAAGTTTATTTTGTGAGAAAGTCTTATAGAAATATTTTTCCAAGTCAACCCCCCTCCCATTTTAATTTTAAGAAATCTCAGTTAAACTTTATAGTGTTGAAACATATCTTATAATTTTATTCGATCATGCTACCTGTTAATTTTAAATTGGCTCTGACTCGGAAAATAAGATACATTTTTTCTAATAAAGGTTTTCGTTTTTTTTGTGTGTTTTTTTTAATAAAAATACAGTGTACATTTTTTATTATGGTTTTTAAAAAGTTGTCAACTATTACTGTTTATGCTTATTGGACCTTCTTGGATTCTCATGAAACATTATCAGAAAGAATGGTGTTCTACTCATCAATAAATATAACGTTTATAACATTTCGATGTGCCTGTCTTTTTAAAAAAGAATGTTGATTATTTTTTTGTTTAATTACATACAATACATTTCGCCAGGTACGATAGCGCGTAATTCAGAAATGTGATTTACCTACCCTTGCATTTATGAGTAGGTGTTGACAGAATTTTGATGCGCTGTTGACATTTCCTGTCATTCATTAAAAAAAATTAAAAACAAACACGCCACTGACATTGGATGTGGTGGGGGGGGGGTAGAAACTCTACTACTTGCCCTTTGAACTCTCTTCACACGTAAACGACACCCCTGGTAAATAAATGCATTTTTCACTAAGTTTAATCATTAAATTAACTTTTTTTTCGAATCTAATTTCTCTGAGGTCAGTTTTATTTTTGAAAGAATTTTGTAACTCGACTTCATTCTTCCGGTGACAGATCCGTCAATTATGGCGGAATCGATACAATTTTAGTCATATTTTTACGACTAACTTTATGCTATTTTCTTGCAGGTATAATCAAAATTAAACTTTCAAAGAAAATATTTAATTATTGCAATACATTTTAAAAGAGAGTTGCTCCCATTCATTCTGTAACTAAATGCTCTATTAATCTCCGTTGAAGTCGTTTTTCTTCACCCCTTATCCCCGTTCAGTCCTGATATTCACAAAAACAAACACCCAAATCGTCCCTGACTTCAGCCAACCAAAACCTAACGAAACGAATTTGATTGTATCGCCAATCAACTATCATTTGGCAAAACCTGTCTTTTGATTCCATAAACTCTTATAAAAGGCAAATCATCAGCCACAATCTACCATGTGTTCTTTTCACCCAATCTACAGACACCAGAGTCGGTGAGTCACACACTATCAGAGATTAGTAAATACCAGTTGTTTTGATAACGGTATACCTCAAGCCGGTTGTTCCCAACATTTTTCGAATCACGGCGCCCTGAGTATATAAGGATTGTTCAGCACATTAAATTACAATTGCCTGTAATTAGTAAAATTTTCGATTTATACTGCGGCATAGTGTCAGAGGAGCTACTATTTATTTTGATAGATATCACAGATGCTGAGTAATTTTCACACAATAAAGAAAACTAAAGTCCTTTTTATCCCTTTTAAATAGAAACCCCATTGGGAATTCGACTGTTTGTGGGTTAGGAATAAAAAAATCTGACAAAGATTTCTTGTTTCAGACTTTTTATTGCACATTTCTTTTACAGAATTAGATTTCGGAAATTTTATTTATCCTTAGCATTGATACCGTGCAGCCTTATAAAACAATATTCTGTAAGACAGACTCTAGAAAATAAAGCAAAAAAGAAATAAGACTAATTCTCGGATTCTGTGCAAGTAACTTTGGTTCATGCTGGAAACAACAATAGATTGTTTAATCACTCTAGGTGGAAGACAGTAAAGTTCTGATAAATTTGCTCATATAACTCCATCGGCTGTCACTGCGCCGCGAGGTAGATCAACCGCCGAGTTATCGGCCCTGACTTTGCGGCCATTCTGGTAGATAAAGTGATTTAATTACAGCCTTTATAGCTTAGCTGTTTTTTTTTTTAACCAGACAACATTGGAAGGCAGCTCAAAAAGCCAACCAGGAAAAGAAAAAAGAAAATTAAATGATTTTATATACCACAGAGCGGTCAGACCCACGGTAAACGCCAATCGAAGTTGAAACCGTCCCATGTGAATAATTTATTTTAGGTAAGTATTTTATTTTTTTTATGGCGAAAACACGAAGACAAAATGCTTTGCTTATGACCTTATAAAATTGCTGGCTTCTTTATCTTTCGTAATGTAACACATTGTGTATTCGACTTATATATTACTTTTGACAACATTTATACTCTTTTTGTGACTTTGAAAAACAAATATTGGAAACTCATGGGGAAATGTTATGAAAGCGAGAAAAAGCTTTGAGAACTGGTCAGCAAATTAATCACCTGGATATAGAAAATGTTTTTTGCTAGACTTTATTGTTTCCTTTGGTGCCAAAGTTTGAATGTTTACTGGAGAGAAAACGGGACACTACAAGAAATCAGTTGCTATGGTCATGCTATCAGTAGCAAATGGTCATTAAAGTAATGGGAAAGTTTGTTTTCTCGTTAGTTACTATGCTTGACTTAGTACCGCACAAGGGGGAAGGGCGACTGTGTTACGCCAGTCTTTTAATATTTTAATGTTTATTTTGATAAATTATGTAATACATTTTTAGGATTTAATTTGGCTCGATTTTAACGATTTTTCTAACAAATAGAACGATATATAACTTTAAAATAAGTTATATAATATAAATTATATTACATATCAGACACAACTTCGGAAGTGTATGTATGTATCATTGTTCTCCAATTAAACCCTCAAGCGAAAATAGCGTTTGTTTAGCAGCGAGCCATTATAGAGGCAGTGCACACTCTCATCCTCTCTCTTCTACACCCCAGTCTCCTGTACCACGACCACCGATGACCCAGCCTAAAATACCATCCTAACCATTTATTTTAGGTCTGGGGACGCTCAAAGGTTTCCCATATAAATTAACGGTAATTGTTTCTTCGCTTTACGCCATTTCGGCCCAAGAAAGGCTTTTACAGGAACTCTCCACTTGTATATCCGTGAATTCTTTTTCACGGTGATTAACTAGTATTATATAATAAATTAAATCTATTTGTGTTTGCTTATGCTTTTTAATTGGTTGCATTAAAAATAATTAACAAGATTCACAAATATATGTATGCTAAAATAAATATCGAAAGTTGTCGAATTTAAGTTCTTCGATTCGGTTTCAAATCGCAGTCAGGGTTTTACTCATTCGGTTTAACGAAACGATTTATAAACTGCAAAATTACGATTTAAATCGCGCTTTGAAGCCAAATCGAAGAACTCGAGTGGCAGATCCACAAACTAATGATGGCAGATTCAAAATGCTTTTAACACCTTTAGCACTATGGCCTTTTTTACTATATAGCAAAACTACTACTACTACTACTACTACTACTACTACTACTA
>VCCN01000788.1:2620732-2632405 GCA_006491835.1 Architeuthis dux | reverse complement strand
TAAACAAAATATTTTTAGATCCTCCTGAAATATCAAAATGAAGAGTTTGTTTAAAAATAGAATGATTCCAGTATGTTCTTTAAAAGAGCCATCCCTTATATTTTGGGAGATTTCAACATAGATCATTGAATACTAATTAAATAATCTCTTGAATAAAAAAATAAAGATAATCTTATCGTTGACTCTCAAAATATAATTCCACTTTTCCAATCCAAATCAAACTTTTGGCAGGTTTTTTTCCCTCTTGAGTCGATCAAGAATTCTTTTCCATCTTTCTCCAACTCATTAACTTGCTTTCTGTATACAAAAAGCAAGAATAGGCTGATCTGGTTAGTAACTCAACAGAAACGTATTTTCGCAGCGTGCCGTGTTGGGGGTGATCAATTAAAAGATTGGAAAAAGGGGTGATCAATGAATAAGTTACTTCTCTTGCATTTTGTTATGTAAGGTTGGTATAATGACAGATATTAACAGAATAAAAATGGCAAACAGAATATGTACTCACAGATCCTTTATTCATACAATGACTGCGGCCAACAACATCCACCTGTGTCCTCCGATATTCTAAAAACACTAATATGGCTGCTCGTTCACCAGAACATAAAACAGCGCTCCCTTATCCGAAGTTGATAAGTACTTTACCGGAAGTTGATAAGCACTCTCCTGCCTAAGGGCAACAACTCAAAATACTTACTTGACATGTTAGATCACTAAAAAGTCTGAATTTTCAAAAAAATGACATTAAATATAACCCTCCACTAAAAAAAAAAACTTTTTTCTAGACATAATAAGGAGAAAATGTTAAACAATTGAAACAAAGGGAAGATCAATGAATAAGTTACTTCTCTCTTCTTTTGTTGGGAAGTAATCACTAAAAAAAGTCTGATTCTTTTTTCCGGACTCTAGCTAGCCAGACAGCCAGCTGCACCCAGTTAAAAACTGAAGAAACCTATGTTGATGTTGACAGTTTTGCTTGATGGTTTCTAACAAGAATAGACAATTTGAAAAAAAAATCAATTACAAAAAGTTGGTGGTGTCTAAAATCAAGCATTCAGATTTTCATTCTCTTCTGATTCGTTTATTGGAGACAAACTCGCTGATATCCGGTTTCTTTCTCTCTAGTTTAAATACGTTGTTCTCAAAAGTTTCTTCACTTTTGGTGAACATTCAGACAGTTTTCTATTTAACCTTTAACTCTCTGCATTCTTTTTCAAGGGTGCCAAGATTTTGTGCACTTAGTAACTTTGAAAACCTGTAACTTGTGCCTGTTCATGTATGACTGAAATTAACATGTTTTTATTTCTCTTACTAATGTTATTAAAAAAAATTAATTATTCTATTCAATTCTTCTTTAAACGGGTTTGACTTGTATATTAAACATAACAAAACCAAATTGATGAGGTTTGTTATTATTTCTGAGCAAATCAAGAGGATTTTTCTTTTTGCCTTATACTTGTTGTTTATGTAACCATGATATCATGGGTAGGATTTATTAAACAAATGCATCCAAACTTTTATTCACTCCAATGACTATATATACTAGAAAGCACTCAGAGAGAGCATAACACTGTCAATGCCGCTAGAAAATCTGAATGAGATTCATTGGGAACTTTTGGAGACTTGCAGACATTTTTGGACATAAAACTACAACGTAGGGGGTTGTGCTCCAAAATTTAATCAGTTCGCCTTTGCCTATTGCCCATCCTTCCAGATAATCCTAATGAAATTCTTTCAGAACTTTTGGAGATATCTTGCGGACAGGAAAAAAAGGGAACCACCAAACAAACGTGACCAAAAACATATACCTCTGTAAGGTTGTTATAATGATAGATATTAACAGATTTAAAACTGCAACAAAAGATGTACTTACACAGAATCCAATCTATTCATACATTTACAATGACCGCGCTCAACGTCACATGTGTGTCTTCCCGATTTACTAAAACCAATATGGCTGCTCTTATAATGACAGATATTATCAGATTTAAAAATGCAACAAAATATGTACTTACACGGATCCAATTTATTTATACATTTACAATAACTGCGGTCAATGACACAAGTGTCTTCCCGATCTACTAAAACCAATATGGCTGCTCGTTCACCATAATGTAAAACAGCACCCCCTTACTGGAAATCGATAAGCTCTCTGCTAACCAAGGGGAATAACTCAAGATACTTACTTAACCTCTTTTCAACTTTGTTGACAGAGGTAAATAATAACACAGCAAGTTCTGGTGGTAGGAAGAAAATGAAGCAATAACTATCATTCTATTTTAGTGCTGACTGAATTTGAACCGGCTAGACAAAGTTTCAGTTTTTCTTATCGCTGCCCACTCATATTACCGCTACTTCACCACTCCCTCATTTAGATTTAGACATTTTCTGCACTTCATCTGTATGTTGTGCATTGAAATCAAAAAGAATGGGATTGTCAGTGGTCAGGAATTAATGCAAGCATTACTGGCAGAATAGAGCTATTATATATATGGGTCATTCCATGTCAAGTGGACCAATTTTGGGAAAGTGGCCCACTCAGCCATCTCAGATTTTGCTCTAACTTTGCTCACATGTTCATTTGGGTTTGAAATGACAGGAACTTCTACTGCCCTGAAAATTTGTTCTATGGGTCAACTTTATATGTAGATTTCTATTTTTTTTAAAATTCCCCACTTTAGAAATAATAAAATCATGCTATATTTGGTTTAGAAGAAAATTAACTTTCTATAACATACTGGTGGGGGTGTACTTATTTACGGACGATACTGTACATAGCCAGTCAGCCAGACCAACTTGAAAACTGAAGAAATCTATGTTTTGGTGAAAGTTTTGTTTGACGGTTTCTAATTTCTCCTATTGATCTTGTCATAGAAATAAATCAATTTTAATTCGTGAAGTCTTGGAGAAACAATATGCTGTATGTTGTCTTTCTTTGTTGCCATTCTGCCAATATTGGCACAAGTGAAGATATTCTTCAATTCATATCAGGCTGATTGATATCCATTGGCATTTTCTCCTGTCACGTTTAATCAGGTTTTATGCTTTTCGAAATAAAAAACAGACAAGACAATGGTTTCACAATTGTTTTTGACATTTTTGTGAGGTCAATATTGTAAGGCTGCCATATTGAAGAGAGATTTTTCATTATCGATTGACTTATGCTTTTTAAAGCAAGTTTACAAAAATTCTTTATTGTTCTTTAAATATGAACAAAGTCAAACAAAAATTTAAATACAGACTTGAATAGAAGTCATTTTAAAAGAGTTCTTCAGACTATTGATCTCATTTTTTGTTTTTTTAGCAACCAATGTTACCCTAACGTTTTGGTCAAACCATTCTCTGGCTTTCTTCAGACGTACAATCCATATGGAATGAAAAGGTCTTTATCATTCTAAGAATCGATCTCATTATTTTTGGTTTATAATCAATTCTATGGCTTTCTTCAGGTGTACAATCTATATGGAAAGAGAGAGCAAGCTCTTTTTTTTTCTTTAAGAAATGCAATCCAGAAGATGGTAGCAAACGGAAAAGAAGTGGTGGCAAATATACTGATCAGACCAAACCATTCACAGCAATGCATGTAATTCATTCAATTCCATATTTTTTATATGTTGGTTGCTCTCCAATTATTTCTTTGCTAAGTAAAGAAATCTACATTTTTATTTGAAATCCACACTAGTCTGATTTGTTTGCAAAGCTAATGGATGCAGCTTCTTTCAGCTTTCTCATCCCCCTGAGATGCTCTTTATCTATTGGATCTTATCCTCGAAAGAGTAGGGTGATCCATTCTCCTTTCAGATATTGTCTGCCATTCCAGATTTTTCTACTTTGCCTTTGGATATGTATTTTCTTCATTCTTCGAGTGTGACTTTAACCCATAAGAACTTGGACCTATTTCTACTTGAAGGAACATTATGTGGGATTCTGGGTAGGCAAATTGACACACAGTCACATAACTGCACCAGGATGTTCAGTAGATGTCACTTCATGAGTTAAAATCAGGGATAAAATATAATATTATATAAGAGACTGTGCAGATCAATTAAATTGTATGTAACACTGGGGTCACAGTGGGTTCTTATGGGTTAAAGAGACGGCTGTTTTTTTCTTTATATTCTTTTCCACATTTGCATGGGATGTTGTATATGCAATTTTTAGTCATCTTCTCCCATGAGGAATCAAATTTTGCAAAGTGGTTGTGACGTGTGGTTGTGCTATGGAAAACCACCCTGATGTTGTAATATCCATAAGTCCTTTGGATTCATTCAGCCACTATTCTTATGTATGGTAGGCTTTTCTGCTTGCTACCATATTTTGGTTTGCACAACTAAAATAAAAAAAACAATAGATCTATTCTTTTCAGATCGATTGTACACATGAAGGCCATAGAATGGCTTGGCTGAAGCAGTCTAAACAATTCTTGGAATATAATGATTTATCGTTTAATTACAGGTGTTTTTTCATACAGAAGGCCACAGAATGAATTGGCTGAAATGTTGTTATAGCAACAAAAACAATGAGATCAATAGTCTGAATAACTGTTTTGAAAATGCAGACTTTAGTGATCACTGTCAACAAAAGGCAACAGAAGTAACTTAATCATTAATCAACACTTTTTCTAATTTTTTTTATTGATCACCCCAAACACGGCATGCTGCCAAAAGATGTTGGTCATGTGACGGTTTCTATTGAGTAAAATGTAATGATTTATCGTTCAATTACAGAAGGTTTTCTTCCATACAGAAGGCCACAGAATGGATCGGCTGAAATGTTGTTATAGCAACAAAAACATTGAGATCAATAGTCTGAATAACTCTTGCAATAATGGCTCATCTCTGAATTACAGGAGATAATTTTAATGGAAGTTTTAATTTTTCTTTAATTTTCTTTTAATTTTAAAAGGCCCTGTCAGCTAGGGCCTAGAATACGCCGACTGCATCCCCTGCAGAGAGGTAAGACCCATCCAAACTGGGGCCACCTGTTTTTGCACCAAAGTCGCAAGACTCTAGTTAAGGAAAAAAAACAAACCTTTGACCAAAGTCACAAGATTAAAAAAAATTAACTGTTTACTAAAGTTGCAAGACTCTGATTTTAGGATTTTAAACTGATTTCGGCATTAAATGACCCATCAAGGGTTGATATACTGCTAAACAAATAAATCAATCATTTAATTTTATATTTAATTTTTTTTTTTTCGCTTTCAAGGATGGAAATTTTTTAAAGTTATTTAATCGTTACGTACTCTTTTAAGGATGTCATCTGAAAAACTTTAAAATATTATCAAAATTAAATATAGAGAAAAAATATTATTAGAATCATTTTGTATTGTTAGAAATAATTCCCTCCAGAGTGAAACCCATGAATTAATTTAATCTTCATGACAAAAGAATTCAGTATTAGAGCAGCCATTTTATGACCGGTTGATTATCTTTATTGGTTTCAACTTTGTGATTGTCCACCAAATGCCATAAAAATATTTCCTGGAATTTGCTCATAAAAAAGTATGATTACAACAATGCTTTGTTCTCGTTCGGTATACAGCAGTGTTTCCCAAAGTGGGTTCCAGAAAAACATTCTGAGGTTTCACGAGATAAGGTGTATTTTAACTCTTGAAGTCCTAAAGAGCATGAGGCCGCACGTAAAGACACTATAAACGTTTGAATAAACAAACCATTTTTAGCCATTTTCTGCTCAATCATTACAGGACTGGGATTTGGACTTAGAAAACTTTCAACAGGATGTTAAGAGTTAATAACATTTAATAAAAATTGATTTTATAAAAAATGGTATTCACCATTTTCAGAGGAGACTGGAGTTCAAGAAGCAACAGCATTCTTTGCATTTATCTGCATTTAATAAATGTTTCACAACAATTACAAAATGAGTTGGTTTTTATTTTAATGTTTCATCTATTATATTTTTTTATATGAATAGATTCTCTCTAAAACAATTTTTGTTTCATTTAATATCTTATTAAAATGAGTGTGGGTGTTGTCCGTAAAATATAGGTAGGGGTTCCACCAGTCAGATGACATCTTTAAAAGAGCACATAACAATTACATAGCTTTTAAATATTTCCATCCTTGGAATTGAAAAAAAAAAAAAATTAAATATAAAATTAAAAGAAAAATTAAAACTTCCATTAAAATTATCTCCTGTAATTCAGAGATGAGTCATTATTGCAAGAGTTATTCAGACTATTGATCTCAATGTTTTTGTTGCTATAACAACATTTCAGCCGATCCATTCTGTGGCCTTCTGTATGGAAGAAAACCTTCTGTAATTGAGCGATAAATCATTACATAGCTAGTCACTCAATAGAAACCGTCACATGACCAACATCTTTTGGCAGCATGCCGTGTTTGGGGTGATCAATAAAAAAAATTAGAAAAAGGAGTGATTAATGACTAAGTTACTTCTCTCATCCTTTGTTGGGCAGTGATCACTAAAGTCTGAATTTTCAAAAAAACAAGCGTGTACACTGCCAGGAACAATTTAGCATAAACTTACATTGTAAACTGAACCCCCCCCCATAAAACCTATTTATGGAGTAACTTTTTAATTTTCTGTCCTCTAGCTCCATTGGTACGGACTGTACATATACATAGATAGATAGCCAGCCAGGCAGGCAGAACCACTCAAAAACTGAAGAAACCTATGTTGGCAGTTTTGGTATATGGTTTCTAATAGAAAAGAAACCAAGAGATGGAAGTCCCTCCTACATTTGGATCTTCTTCTCATCGTTTCAGGAATTAGAAATAAAGGTACACCACCGATGGTCCGGTACCTCTTTTGATCCAGACAAAATTACGAGTGGACACTTGAATTCCTCACGGATCTCATCAAGTATCTCACACATATGAAACAACTTTGCCTCGATATGTTCAAGAAGATAACCAAGAATGATGAGTTTCAAAGCCATGATCCAGCATCTATAAATCCTTTAAGTTATGAAGATGTTACCAACATAGTCCTCAAGTCTATGATGTAACTGTCAATTGTGAAACAAACAATAATCCTGACAGTCCTCCTCATTAATTGTATAGTGTAAGAAAAATCATACGATGTTACGTTGGGTGTGGCAGTATTTTAAAATCCTTTGTAAGTACAATACTGCATTTGTTCAATTAATATACCTGGATCTTTTCTAACCAATTAATTCATATTTAATATAAACACATGAGAAGCGCCCCCTAACACTTGGCTCCCTGGGCGAATGCCCATGTTGCCGTTAACTAGAACTGGCCCTATTTTTATACAGGTACATTACAGATTGTCCTGCAACTGATGGTCCGCCACATTCTTTAATCCAGATAAGACTATGAGCGGACACTTTAATTTCTCTGAGCTTTCACAATGGTCAAGGCATATGCAACAACTTCACCTCGATGATATGTTCAAGAAGGTAACCAAGAATGATGAGTTTCAAAGATGTAGTCCAGAATCTATAAATCCTTTAAATTATGAGAATGTTACCAACATAGTCCTCAAGTCTATGTTGCATCTGTCAATTGTGAAACAACCAATAATCCTGACAGTCCTCCTCTCCCAGACTTTTATGATTAATTGTATAGGGCAAGAAAAACCATGTCAGGTTGGGAGTAGTAGTTACATCAAAATTCTCTGTAAGTACAGTACTGCATTTGTTCAATTAATATACCTCTATCTGTCAATCATTTATATTAATAAACTGTATTATTTATATTCCTGTATTACATTTTACCATTTAATTCATATCTAATATTTGTTTAATTCTAACAGTCCTAATGCTTCAAAGATATTAGATGTGTAGAATCAGTGGGTCAGAGGTGGATTATTGAATTATTATTATGTGGCCTCTGTTAGTCCGTCAAAATGGATAATCAGGCATGGTCCTGGATCCAACTGTGCCAGAAAATTGGTGGTCTACCTGTATATAATATCTTCCAAGATACAAAAATGAATTTTGAATAAAATCAGGATCATTTAGAAAACTTTAATGGACAAGCAAAATACTAACGTCTGTACTATTGAAAATACTGATTTTTGCATTTAAATTTATAGGGCAAGAAAAATCATACAATGTCACTTTGGGAGTGGTAGTGTAACAAAGTAGTGGAAGGGGGCATGTAAGAAATAAAGCATTCATTGCATCTTAGTATATAAAGAACAAGTGTCAGAAAATTTGGTTTAGAAATGTCTTCTCCGAATATAGGTTGCCCGGGGTGGCAGAGTTGATTGGCTGAGTGGGAGCAAGGGGAAGCCTTTTGGATTTTGGGGGGGAAATCAGTGAGTGGGTAGTAGTCGCGCTGGCTGGCCAGAGGAAAGACGTAGAATGTCATTTTTACTACTACGACGATGATGAGTAGGGGTTGACCACGGTACGATAAAGGCGGGTGACTGAAGATGGGATGGAGGTGCAAGGGGTGGATGTAGGAAATAGTAGTTTGCTTCGTTCTTCTCATTTTATCGGGCAGTTTTCAAAAACTGTGAATAAATCGAATTGCTAAAAACATCTATTCTTCGCATTGCCTCGTTATCTTTTGAGATGACCCATCTTTCTATTTTCAGCAGTGACCCGAAGAACCAACGACTGAAGTCTCGTCAAGTGCCAGAGTTTCCACAATGGTATATTGGCGGTGCACACACGGCATCATGGTGCAGTAGTACTTCAAAATTCACTGTAAGTACAATACTGCATTTGTTCAATTAATATACCTCTATCTGTTTCATTTATATTAATAAACTGTCAATCATTTATATTAATGTCTTGCACTTAACCATTCAATTCATATTTAATGTTGGATTAATTTAAGTTTCTAACAGTCTAATCGGTGGTATAGCTGTACTTTGGACCTGATAATTGTATTTAATTGACATGTCACTATCAATTGTGGCAATGTCTTTCAAATTAATCTGCCTGGGATAATTGCTTTCATAGTCAGATGGTTAATCTGCGGAATAAGTTTAATAATTCTCAGTTGGAAAAAAAAATCACAGGTTAATTACCTTTGCCAACAAGACAGAGATTATGTATTTGTTTGTCTGTCAGTTTGTCACACAATATCTCCAGAAGTTATAGATGAATTTCAATGACATTTTGTGGAATGGTGGGCTATGGGCTAACAAATAATTGATTAAATTCTGGGGCGGATCCAGAAATATTTCTTCATTTTGTTAACATTTCAAGATAGGACAATAGTTTGGCTTTTCGGATGTAATAACACAGTAATGACAAAGTTAATCAGTCTAAGGGAAATAATCAAGTGTTAAAATGAATCAAGGTTCAGCGGGATGTCTCTGATGAATAATTATTACAAGCTTTTGTTGCAGAGACCTGTAACCTGATTGTTCAGTTTTTAGTGGCAGAGGTAGGCACTCTCTGAGTGCTTTCTAGTTTCTTGAATGATATATTGCAACCAATCTCTGATGGTTTGACAACTTCCGGTAAGGGGGGTTAGGGTTAGCTATATTGTTTTTAGGAGATCAGAGAAGACACACACATGCGTGTCATTGACCGCAGTCATTGTAAATGTATGAATAAAGTATATCTGTGAGTACGTCTTCTGTTTGCATTTTTAATCTGTTAATATCTGTCATAATATCAACCTTACATTGATAGCAGAGCGTAGATGAAAAAAAAAAATCCTTACATCAAAGATTTGGGAAACCATTTCAGAAGAAGAAAATTCTGTTGGTTTCAACTGAGATAATAAAGATGCTATGTTTTTCATAGTCGGAAAAAAATAAAAAAATGTGTTCTTATTAATAACACATGAAAAAAGGATATATATCAAATGGTTCTTCAGACAATTGAACTCCTTGTTGTTTGTAAGACAAAGACACAGAAACACCCAGGCACTGTGCTATAAGGGTTAGCACCTTTAAACATAACTTCTGTTTAACCCATCACACTTGGATTTTACACCTGAAGAAGGCCAAAACATTGTGTTTACAACACAAACAACAAAAAGGAGTTCAATCATCCGAAGAACCATTTGAATAAGAAAAATTTATTTGTTTTTCATCTAAACTATGCAAATATTAGACTACGTCCAATGGTATTATGACTAGAGAGCTGTTTACCAAAGCTCGATATGGACAGTTATGGAGCTTGGATAAGAGAGGAAATGAGAGATGGTGGGAGTTTTTCAGTATGTCAGCCTGTCAGACAGTGATGGCAATCTGTACTAGAGGGGCTCGTGCATCTACAAATTCTCAAGAGGATTGGTCTAGACACATTAAAAAAAAGATACTGGATTACAAAATGAGATCTGAATGGGGCCTTCCCCCAATACAAATGATTCCACCAAGAAACCTGACCACATAACGAGTTAGCCATCATCAATAGATCCTTTTCGATTCACTGAGTACAGGTAACTGATCAGGGTAGGGTTGTGACATTATTTTCAGGTATACTGACATTTGAATCAGATAATAGTAAAAAGTGGTCGTGTTTTGTCTCTTTTAGCTGTCTAAACCGAGGAACGTGTTTCTGTCTGCATTCTCAAAGGCGGCAAGAAAAGTAACACTCATTATGAAAATATAGTTTAGTATGTTAATAGTCACTAATGTTTACTCCCACAAATTTCAATGAGGCTTTTCATAAAGAAAAAGATTATATGTTTTAGTTATTCAAATTCAGATGTGTAAACATGAATTGATATAATTTGGGACGGTTATAGACGAGATATCATAGAATACAGAGAATGAATTATGGAAATGAAGAGAAGAAAAAAAAAAGTGATGGTATTTGGTATAAACTATTAAGCAAGTTGAACTAAGATATAAAATACAAGTGAATACCGAGATTTTATTTGTAGTATTTTTGTTAGTTAAAATAATTGGTGGAAAAAAAAACAAAAAAAAAAACAGCTTAAGTAAAATCCTTTTCATTTTTATTTCTATTTAATCTACCAATGCACTAAAGGATATGGAGAAACATTTATTTTCATTAAGGTTTCTGAAAGTTGCTATGAAACATTCAATTATGGAAATTGGAATAGATGAGAAAACAATATAGTCAGTGATGGCAATCTGTTCTAGAGAGGCTCGTGCATCTATAAATTCTCAAGAGAATTGGGCTACAGGTAACGGATCAAGGTAGGGTTGTGACATTATTTCCAGGTATACTGAACCAGGTAATAGTAAAAAGTGGTTGTGTTTTGTCTCTTTTAGCTGTCTAAACCAAGGAACGTGTTTTCAATCAAATAATGTTTGTAAATACAAAATACAATTATTAAGGGACAATTTATTTTTTTAAATTTTCAACATACCTGCATAAAATTTGTAAATAATGTTTTCATAATTGTCATGTGAGCAAAATTCAGAAAATGAATGGAAAATATTCCAAGGTACATATAATTTTACAAACTGAATCATTTTTTTTCTATTGAGCTGAATCCGAGGTCGCCCAAAGTAATCAACCACATAATGGACCTTATTTCTGCTCGATCAAAGAAACATACAAGTACCATTTGTTGGTGAGGATGCTTGCTCCTTAGTCTAGCTTTATAGAGGGTCACTTTTATAGGTTTTCCTAATTCAGATATTGGATAAGTGGAAAATGAGCTACAGCATTATACATTGACAAATTTAATTTCTGTTAATGTTGTAGTCTTTTAAAAATGTTTCTGTATTGAGAGACCCATGAATCTAGAGACCCTGGAATACAGAAGAAAACGTGCTGACCTA
>VCCN01000788.1:2518730-2533214 GCA_006491835.1 Architeuthis dux | reverse complement strand
TTTATTAGAATGAAATAAGCCCTTGCGTATTTCTAACATAGACTTTTTAGCTTGGCCCAGTCAATAACAGAATTGCCTATTAATCACAGGTAGTGATTTCAAATCACAGTAGGGAAATGTTACTTTTATATATCGGTTTGGTTTAACCCATAAGAACTCGGATCCATTTCTGCTTGAAGGAACATTATGTAGGGTTATAGGTAGTCAAATTGACATACAGTCACATGACTGCCCAGGATGTTCAGTAGATGTCACTTAGTATACTTCATGAGTTAAAATCAAGGATGAAATGTATTATATAAGACTGCAGATCAATTAAATTGTATGTGACACCGGTGTCATAGTGGGTTCTTATGGGTTAACGTGATGGGACAGAAAAACAGTGAAGAGTTTACTCCCCTAAATAAGGTGAGGGTTGTTCTTGATCTTGTTGTTCTTGTTGTTATAGTAGAAAAACAAAATCAACTCCAGCCTCCGACTTGGACTGGAGTTTGACGATTTCTTTTTCTAAATACGTTGCCAAATTTGTCTGATGTCCATGAAAATTGGAACACAATAAAGCGACACTGAGTCTGTGAAACTGGGTTGCTAAGCAGCAACGCAGTGGCTTATGCCAATGAAGGAGGAGTTGCTGATGAAGGTTAGGAAAAGAGAACGCCATAAACAAGAATTTGTTATTTTTCGCTACTGACATTTATGACAAATGAAATAAGACCTTTTGTTTGAATAAATAAATGGGTAAATGAAAGACCAAAATAATCAAGAACTAATTAAGAAGTAATTAAACAGTAAGTCCTAATTAAGGACAAGAGTCTCTCTGTTGCTATTGGCCAGGGTTTTTTAGAAACCGTCAACCAAAACTGTAAACATAGGTTTCTTCAGTTTTCAAGTGAGGCTGGCTGGCTAACTATGTATGTATGTATCATGTGTACAGGTGGCATCAATGGAGCTAAAATACTCCTTATTATGTCTAGAAAAAACGTTTTCTTTGTTTTTTTAAATCCCCCTCCCCAATAGGTTTTTATGATTGATTGATTTGTTTAGCGCATATCAGCCCTTGATGGGTCATTTAATGCTGAAATCAGTTGTAAACTTTCGAAAGTCAGAGGTTTTTTTTTTTTTGTTTTAAATAGTCTTGCGACTTTGAAGGTTTTTTTGGGTTTTTTTACTAGAGTCTCGTGAATTTGGTAAAAGGTTGTTATTTTTTTAAATAGAGTCTTGCTACCTTGGTGAAGGGTTTTTTTTAAAAATAGAGTCTCGTGACTTTGGTAAAAGGTTGTTATTTTTTTAAATAGAGTCCTGTGACTTTGGTGAAAGGTTATTTTTCTTTTTTTTAAATAGAGTCTTGTGACTTTGGTGAAAGGTTATTTTTTAAAACTATAGTCTTGCGACTTTGGTGAAAGAACAGGTGGCCCCTGTTTGGAGGGGTTAACCCTCTGCAGGGTATGCAATTGGCGTTTTCTAGGCCCCAACTGACAGGGCAGAAATAGGTTTTTAGTGGGTGGTTCAATTTGCAATTTAAGTTTATCCTAAATTGATCACTAGTTTGTGTCCAGCAGAATTTGCACTTGTTTTTTTGAAAATTCAGACTTTTTTAGTGATCACAGCCCAACAAAATACGTGAGAAGTAACTTATTCATTATCACCAATTTTTTTTAATTCATCACCCACAATACAACATGTTGCCAAATGTCAACATTGGTTTCTTCTGTTTTCTATCTACCGTGCATGCAGTCCTCACCAATGGAGCTAGAGAGCTGAAAACATTTACTCTTTATTATGTCTAGAAAAATCAGACTTTTTGTTTTTCAAAAATTTTCCCCCAAAATACATTTCTAGTGGGGTTTCAATTTGCAATGTAAGTTTATGCTCAATTGGTCCATTAGTTTGTGCCCGGCAGCATTCACAATTGTTTCTTGTTTTTAAATTCAGACATTTTTAGTGATCACCACCCAACAAGAGGTGAGAGAAGTAACTTATTCATTGATCACCCCATTTTCCAATTTTTTAAATTCATCACCCCTAACACAGTATGCTGCCAAAAGATGTTGGTCACATGATGGTTTCTATTGATTGACTAACCAGACCTGATTTTTTTCTTTTAATTCTACTTTTACAGCCAACACCATTGTTCTGATCTAATTGGACACTGTTACTCTCTCGATCTTCAAGGGCCTCCAAGTGGAATTTTATGACGTGGTGGAAAGCTGTTCTCCCCTACTCCCCCTCCTCCTCACACCCTCATCCTATAGCCATCCAGTTTTCATCTGCTATAACCGTTTTAGCATGCCATACTATGTTTGCTCGCTGGTAAGTGATAGTCAACCTATTGTATTAATAGACATATCACATTGGCCTAGAAGTTTCAATACACAGCTCTGCTTACGTATAGTTGGCACTGACCTCTGGTAACCCCTAAAGGTCAATTAAGGGTCAGGTCAATTTTGGTATTTTCAAATACAGGGAGACGGCTGTACCCTATGGGCTGTAAATTTGGGTAAACGGTTAACTTGACCCCAGGATAAACATAAGATGGGTGGTGCTGACCTCTGGTGACCCCTAAAGATCAATTTAGGATCAGGTCAATTTTGGCATTTTCAAATTTATGTACAAGGGTAACTTGGCCCCAGGATTAACATAGGATAGGTGGTGCCGACCTCCAAGATCCTTACATGTAAATTTAGGGTCAAAACTACTGTTTCCGGCCTAATTTGTAAGTTTCTATCTAAAAATCTATTTATTTAAAAAACAAAAACGGGGAGACATTTTAGCATGGTATGTTAGGTAGCACTGTCCTCGACCAAGCTACGTTGATTAATTCTTATGCTACACATGACCGTGTGTGTGTGTGTGTGTGTGTGGAGCGCTTGAACAATGAAAGATCTTGAAGAGCAAAGTGTTTATGTGAAATTCTGTTTCAAATTAGGAAAAAGATTTTTGGAGACTTTTCTAATGTTGCAACAGGCCTACGAGGAGGATTGTATGAGTTGTATGCAGTGCCAAATCCGGAGGAACATCCACCAAAGACCATGCCAAATCTAGATGCCTTTTGATGTTGACAGATGACGATCACTATATTATTTATATTAATATTATTTATATTATAATTTCTCATATTTATATTTATTATTACTTATTATTAATCACTGCTACCCACAACACTGGTTTATTGCTGGGTTTAGGTTATTCATGAGTTCTCACATTTATATGTATCTATAAAAGATCAACATGGATCAGAGGGAGGACTAGAGAGAAGGATATTATACAAATAATAAAGCAGCAAAAATGGAGATGGGCTGGTCACCTAGCAAGAAGATATGGCAATAGATGGGGGGGAAAAGACTAACCGATTGGTGCCCATGGGATAGTAAATGCAGTAGAAAAAGACCAGACACAAGATGAAGGGACGAGATAGAAAGGTTTGCCAATAGAACGTGGCAGAGGTTAGCACAAGGCCTTTGTCCCGCAGTGAACTTATAACGGCTGATGATGATGATGTATCCGGACTTCGCCCAGCCCTAACTGTTCATAGTAGAAACTTGAAATTGTGCACACACACTCGCCTCAATGAGTAGGGAAAATGTTTTTTTAAATTCCTCCCCATAATAGGGTTTTAGAGGCGTGTTCAATATGCAATGTAAGTTTATGCTAAATTGGTCACTAGTTTGTGCCAGCTTGTTTTTTGAAAATTCAGACCTTTTTTTAGTGATCACTGCCCAACAAAATGTGATAGAAGTAACTTATTCATTGATCACCCCTTTTTCCAACTTTTTAATTGATCACCCCCAGCACAGCATATATAGTTGGCAGTGATGCATAATTTCCCTCGGAACGCTAGTTTATTTATATTCTTATTCATTTATCCATATTATTTTTATATTATTAATCATTGTTATTTATTTATTATTATGTATTTATTAATGTTATAGCGGATAATAATGTCTACTCTAACAGATTAAATACATTAAAAAGATTATCAGCAAAAACTCAAAGAAAAAAATCTTGTAAATATGTGTTCCAATGGACCTTCAACGTGTCACGTATATTTCGGTAGTTGGTTTTAAAATAAATAGAGGTGGAGACCAGGACTAACTGTCCAAGGCTAGGACTAGTGTCCGTGGCCCCCTCCACAGGGGGCACAGTCAGTCGAACTCAGTGTTTCTAGAGCTGCACAGCTTTTTGATGTGTAAAAATATGAGATGGATGCAACTTGCAGAGTTTTAAAGAGAAACACAGTAGCAGCTATACTTTGTCTGTTTGTTTGACAACTCAAAATTCAACAATATTTTGGATGAGAACTTTAACCTACAAAGAGAGTTGACAGTAGATTTTGTAGTATCACGTTTCTTACAGTGTAGATTCCCAGAGCGTCGCTACGAGTAAAGTCAAATAAAAACGAACATAATATTTTAAATCAGACTTCGTTTTTCTCAATGAACGAGTTGACTTTCATATCAGTTCCTTTCATCAAAAGCCACAGCACACGAACGAAGAATGAACATCAAACGATATCCGACCAGTTCAAACTATACACACCAATGCAACACACAAGTCGTTTGCATATATGGGGTATCATCAAACCCCATGATGTAACATTTCCGGTGAAAAACCCGTTTTTTGAAAGAGGGGACAGTGAATGGATTACGGCTGGAGATGTTTCCCTTATAGAATTTAGGCTTTCCATCCTTCCATGATTAAGTTTTGGCAATGGATTCACAAAGTCAGAGTTATCTTGATATATTGAGGATGATTGTCTGTTAAATGATGAAATGTACTTGAAATATGCTTTTTTTGACAGCAGTTAATTGTGTCATTAACCGATAACATCCTGTTGAGTCCAAAGTCCAGTCCTGTAATGATTGAACAGAAAATGGCTAAAAATGGGTTTGTTTATTCAAATGTTTTATAGTGTCTTTACTTGTGGACAGATTGTTGTGAAAATTGGCAGTATTGCAGGAAAGACTTTGTTTTTTAATGTGATGTAGTCATTAGTGCTGAAAATGATGTTACGCATGCGTGGTCGTTGATTAATTATATAATAATAATTAAATAAACAGGTGCACTCAATAAAGACGAAAAAACATGCAGTGTTTTTGTTATTAATAGATTAAATGCAATGGTTATAAAAAAAAAATATCACAAACACAAAACGTGTTTTTCAATGACCTTTTTTGCAGCTTATTTATACAGGAATGCAGGAATTTCATCAACACACATGGACACAAAGTTCAGAGCCTCCACCCCCCCACCCTACCCCATCTGTTCTGCATACAAGTTTGTTTTGATTGGCAATATCCTCAATCAAAGTTAACAGGAAAAGTTGAAAAAATAGCCAACAGGCTTGGCATTAAGACCTCAATGTTTGTTAGGACCAACAAAACTAGTAAATCCTGCAGGTTCAGAGTGTCTGACCATTTTGCAGGGGAAATTTTGTCCGGTCTTTCAAAGATTTTGCCGGTTCAAAGTCCGATTAAGTAACTTGTATGCACTGAAGAAATACGTAATCGCTCTGGTTATCATCTCTGAGCCTGTCAGCTCTATCAGTCACTAATTTGTCGATCAAATTGTCAAATAAATCAATAAATTCATTTGTCAGTTGGAAAAAATAAAATAAAATTGACAGCACGTGTTTTAAAAGTGAAAGAAAGTGTAAAGGGAAATAACTCTAGCTAAACACTAGAGAGCTCTTAAAATTTTAACATCATTTTTAAATAAAGGACTCATCTCGTGCGGTTTCAGGCTGACCAGGATTTTCAGCCATGTTTTTTTGTTTTTTTCCGTGCGTTACAAGATGGTTAAGAGTTATGCCAGCTTCAGTTTAGGGATTAAACTAATAAGAAAAATGGTATTTAAATTTGCTATGTCCGATATCAAAATAAAGACTATTTTTTAAAATATATTCTCGGATGTGACCGTCTTTTCACTTAGGCTGTTCCATGCATTTGCTACTCTTGCCAAGAAAACATTTTTTGCTAACACCAGTGGAGGTCTGAATGTATTAACATTTCCCTACGATGATTTGAAATCACGACCATGTGATTGCTAGACAGCTGTCTCACCAACTGAGCTAAATCGACATGTTATATATTTATACTTGAAATAGGCTTTTTTGACAGCAGTTAATTAATTAAATTTGGTATGTCCGATATCAAAATAAAGACTATTTTTTTAAATATATATATTCTCGGATGTGATGTCTTTTCACTTAGGCTGTTCTGTTTTGATACTCTTGCTGAGAAGGAATTTTTTTCTAGAGATTAATCTTCGAAAACAATCTAAAAAGGCATTCTCTCCAATGCAACTCTAGATCACCTTGCTAAGTGAACAAATAATGTGATAAATGATTCCATTTACTTTTCACTTATTGTAAATTCAATAATTTGAATGCATAAAATCTCAGCATTTTAATTGAGTGCTAACAGAATTTTAATCAAATTTGGTCCTTTGTGTTTCGGGCGTGTTTTTTGAAACGCCAAAGACATTTGTCATCTTTGTTGAGAATTTGATTTGATTTTCAATGAACTTGATTATGAACCACTGCTCAGTAAATTACATTTGGGTTTTGTTTCCCTGTTGTCCGTACTAAATTCAATCAGTGATTTTAATTGCTGCATTAAGTGTCATTTTAGAAAATGTGAGATTCAAAATCACAGATCAGATTTTGATTGGAGTTGATTCTGCTGATTCATCCAATCATGTGACTTCTAAGTAGGTTCAAATGCAGAACCAAACGACTAAACCACAATTGTTTATATTCTAAGTATTTTCAACTGAGTATTTAGAATAGTTCTGATTAAATGTCTGAAAGATTAGAATTATATGTTGTAATAAGTGAATGAATAAATATTTATGAATATAATAATATTATTTCCTATAGTTTTGAGAAGGGTCATTAATATTCAAATAGTTCTTTTCTATAGTTTTGAGAAGGGTCATTAATATTCAAATGGTTCTTCAGATGATTGAACTCCTTCTTGTTATTTGTGTTGTAAACACAACGTTTCAGCTGATCCATTCTTCGGCCTTCTTCATCTTTAAAATCCGAGTGTGATAGGTTAAATGTTTAAAGAGGCAGCTCACATCAAAATGTTGACTAAATGCATTAGCCAGACAATTGCGGATTTCAACCCGATGCGGCTTCCACTTCTCAACAAACCTAAACCTGACAAGACAAAGACACAGAAACACCCAGGCCAGTTGCTATAAGGGTTATCACCTTTAAATATGATTTCTGTTTAACGCATCACACTAGGATTTTACACCTGAAGAAGGCCGAAGAATGGATCCGAAACGTTATGTTTGCAACACAACTAACAAGGAGTTTAATCGTCCGAAGAACCATTTGAATGTAATAATAATATCTAATTGTAATAAGTGAATGAATAAATATTTGTGAATAGTATCTAATTGTAATGAATGTAATAATAGTAACTAATTGTAATCAGTGAATGAATATATATTTGTGAATGTAATAATAATATCTAATTGTAATGAATGAATAAATATTTGTGAATGTAATAATAATATCTAATTGTAATGAATGAATAAATATTTGTGAATGTAATAATAATATCTAATTGTAATAATGAATGAATAAATAATTGTGAATGTAATAGTAGTAGTAGTAATAATGATGATGATGATGATGATGATGAAGAATAATGAATGAATATTTAAAGACATGCTATAAACTGTCACCAAAACTGTCAACATAGACTCACTTGAAAACAGAAGAAACCTATCTACCATGTGTGCAGTCCACACCAATGGAGCTAGAGGGCTGAAAATCTAAACATTTACTCTTTATTATGTCTAGAAAAATCATACTTTTTGTTTTTCGAAAATTCTCCCTCAAAATAGGTTTCTAGTGGGGGTTCAATTTGCAATGTAAGTTTGTGCTCAATTGGTCCCTTAGTTTGTGCCCGGCAGCATTCACACTTGTTTCTTGTTTTTTAAATTGAGACATTTTTAGTGATCACCAGTAAATCAATTTTTACAAGTAAACACTGCTTAAAGTTTCACTTTTTAGAAGACAGTAGTTCTGTTCTGTGGGAGTCGTGGCACGTGATGCAAATGAAATAGGTAGCCATTTCCCATTGTGACTTTGTTCCAGTACAGCACTGAATCCAGGCTTACTTGCGTCTGTCGTAATTCTTATGGGTAAATTGGGGTTATAGAATTGTAACACAGGGTAGTTTGTGATCATTTCTTTGAGCTTTGCTATTGCTTCCATTTGAGGCTTTTCGAATGACCAGAGAACTAGAAGTTGACGTAATGGTGTTGTAACCTCTGAGTAATTGTAGATCTTGTTTACACTTGGGGGGGGGGGGTCATGTCAATAATTGCTTCAACCTTAGATGGATCAGGTTTCAATCCTTCACTTATTCAATTTCAAACCGTGCTTTCGCAGTCGGTCAAAAATGAGCTCAAGTCTCTCTACATGCTCTTCTAAAGTATTCGACCAAATTATGATATAATCTTTAGTTCCTTTGATTCCTTCTATAATTTGTGCAATTTCAGTTTGGAATACTTCACTTGCACTGTGAATTCCGTAAGGTAGTCGTGTTAAGCGATACCTTCTGAACGGTGTATTAAAAGTTAAAAGATGAGAGCTTTCTTCATCGACTGGGATTTGCCAAAATCCACTGGAACCATTGAGCTTAAAAATGTATGTTGGTCCATGCATTTCTGCAAAAATGTCTTCCGTGGTAGGGAGTTTGAAATGTTCCCTTTTTATTGCTTTATTTAGATCTCAAAGATCTAAACAGTCGCAATTTAGCCTTTTCAACAATCACAAGGGAGTTAACCCATTCTGTAAATTGTTTTATAGGTAATATTTTCCCATTTTTGTCATTTTATCCAGTTCTTGTTTTAATTTGCCTTTTAGGGCAAAAGGAACATTTCGGCGGTGGGGGATTGATAACAGGATTTATTTCAGGGTCGATAGTTACGTGGTGAGTGGACGGCAAAGTGCCAATCTCACCGAAACAGTCATCAAATTCTTTTAACAGATTCGGTATGCTTGTTTTTTATTTATTTAAAAAAACAGGTTGAGAATTTGTATCTGCCACAATGAATAATACGGGAGTTTCAGCTTTTTTGTGTTTTATAGTTGCTGTGCATTTTGTTAAAACAGGAATTTTTGTATTATTGTAGGCTTTCAACTTCATAGAAGTGTTTTTCAATTTGGATCGGGGGAAAGAGATTTTCATAAGAACTTTTGGGTTAAACGTTTATTTCCACGCACGAGTCAATATTGAATTTTATTACAGACTGGTTTAATTTCTTTTGACAGACCTACGTTCTGAAACTTCGTTTTCACTGTCTGGACCCTGTATAAATTGGATTTTACTTGATTAGGATCATTAAAATTGATCGCGTCCATTGAGTATTCTTCATCATTTGAATCATCGTCTGAAGAGATTTCAATTTTGTGTACTGATCTTTTAGATCTACACATTTTCGTTACATTTGCTGCATATTTTATGAAATGCAGGAGAATCTTTTCTAGTGTGACTGCCACCGCAATATTTACAAGAGCTGATGTAATTTTGTATTTTGGCAGGCTTTCCGTCATTGGCACCAGCATGGAGGCTTTTGGAAGTTTTGGCACCATATTGTGTACGTCGGCTACGTATAGTCAAAATGTTGCTACTTTGAGTTTCAGCAGAAGCAGCTAGTATTTTTGATTAGTGTTTTGTCTCTTCAGCATTTTGTTCGGTTTGTATAGTTCTGTCTAAGTCCAAGTCTGGTTCTCTGAGTAAACGTTCTGTAAGCTTGGGTTAATGACACATTAAAACTGCAACAAAATATTATGTACTTACAGAGATCCTTTATTCATATAGTGACTATAGTCAACCTAACACGCGTGTACTACGAAGCGATTTCTCCAACTGATAAACAATCGCTGCCCCGTTCCAGAACATGAAACAGCGCCCCCTAGCAGCAGTCTTCTGCCTAAGGGGAATAACACATGATACTTACTTAACACGTTCTCTTAGTCTTTGATGAGACTGTCGGATATTTCCCCTGAAATCACATTGCTGAGCTCTGTCGTAGCTCAATTACATAATCGTCAAATTTTTGATTATCTGCTTGCTTAAATGAAAAACTTGTGCTTGAGAAATGTAAGATTTTTTCTTGGTGCACAGATCGAACTTGTGACTTGCCAGAAAGAGGTTGAACTCATTTTTCCATTTTTTTCATGCAGCTGTCATATTGTCTTGGTTGAAGTTAAGTTAAGGGTTTTCGAAGGCAGTAGACTCTCCATTTTGTTTTTTTTCAATTGATATGGTTTTCCTGTGGATTATGGGTTTTAAATCAGTTCTGACACCATATTATATGATGATGATCTTATGTAATTGAAGATGGGTACAAATTAAGAATATGTATGTAAAGAAGACAGACACATGTTGATAGAACAAGATATGTTTTAATACTATATCAGTACCAGAAGCCAGTGACGTCACAGCAAGGGGACATAATTGGCTTCGGATCTGGTATTACTACATTCAGTAATAATTATATAATTATATACCCAACAAAAGGTGAGAAACGTAATTTATTCATTGATCACCCCTTTTTCCAATTTTGTAATTGATCACCCCAAGACAGTATGCTGCTAAAAGACGTTGGTCATATGACGGTTTCTATTGAGTGACTAACCAGACCTGTATTTGTTATTAAATTATATTAAGTTATATTTAAATTATTTAAAGAAACAATAATACATATGTTATTTGTTATTAAATATATCAAATATCAAGTTATATTTAAATTAAATTAATTAAAGACATGATACCAAATTATTTATTAGTTAAAAAAGAGGAGGAAATGTTGCATTCGCAGCATTTTAAAACCCTTTTGAGTTGCACCAGACATTATGATGATGGAAGCCTCTTTAAGAGATTCAATTTGATTGGTTCAATTTGAAAATATGTTTGACCAATCAAAAATAATTTAATAATGCTCGCACCTACAAAACGCTTGTGAGATATTCATGTTCTAACAGATGTTGAAAATGGCCTAAACAGTCGTAACATGTACATCAGAAGGCATACACCAATGCACAAGGTGGAACTACGTTCATAAAAATGTTAATTTTAAAATTTTAAGGCTTTTTAAAAAATTTTGATGGTTTTGAATTTTAATATTTTATAACGTCTAGAACACTGAAATTGAAAATAATTTTCAATATTTTTCATTTGCATAGTTTATTATTTATTAGATATTAAATTATATTTAATCAAAATAATAATAACACATATTTTATTCATTAATAAATAACAAGTTATATTTTATCTTGCATTTCACCAATTCAGGACCAGTAACCATTGGTTATTTGGTGCTAAAATATGATAGTAAAAAGATAGGTTTTCCTCCTTGATGGCTAAAAATGGCTAGATTTTTCATTTCCAAATAACTTGAATAACTAAAATCTTTATGCACGTTTCTAACCCTAATGGATCCGCTGTATGAATTTGGGAGTGCGCATAATATTTGTAGCTATAAAGTTAGCTGGAAATAAAAAATGTAGCCATCAAGGAGGATAACTTTTGTCAGTCTTGATGCTATCGTATTTTAGGACCAAATAACCGAAGATTACCAAAAACCTCAATTACATCACAGGCGCACAAATCTTTGTGACAAGGTTATTGGTGCAACATGATCTTCTAAAACATTTTGTCAATTTTTCTTGATGAGCAATTGATGCTTAAATTCAAGGAATGAACAAATGTTGTATAGTGGGGTGATTGTCTTGGATTTGGATAGAAAGGAAGGACTCGAAGACTTGCTTGTAAAAATATCTGGACATATTTTTTATTTCATAGCATACACAGCATACACTTCGTCGGCCGGTGGATGAAGAGTGGGAGAAAGATGATGGGTGCCGAGAGACCGTTTCCAACAGGGGAACTTGGTCTTATGTCTTCCCAGCCCTAGGCGGTCTGCCTCCTGGCTGCTTGGGTCCTCTCCGTTTTCTGTCCGGTGTTCGGGTCTGCTCTATAGGTTTCTCGAACGCCTACGCTGGTGTCATTTCCGGTCCCCATATCCTGTTTGTTTGACACCCACGCAATATACCTATTTCCTAAGGTGACCGGGGTCACTTACATTTCCGCACAGGTGTCTGACCCCGGAATAACCTTTTCGTGGCAGGATATCATAACACAAATATGTCTGATACAAAATTTCATGGAAAGCCTAGCATTGTCAACATTTTGGTCCTTTGTGTGAAACAATCTTCAAGCTAGCCACCTTAGCCTTCTGCCAAGTGCCGGATTAAAGCAACTGGAGACTCTTCTCGAAGTAGGAATTGGGGGACCCCCCCCCCCCCCAGGGGCCATGTATAGATTATTGCAGGTCGCAGAAATAATTACATAACTAATGTTATTTTTTATTACCTCTATACAAAAATGGATCTCCTTTTGGTGTTTATTGTGAAAATCGCTCAATGCTATTCATTAATTTTTTTTTTAAAGAATAAATTTTGTTTTTGTTACGTTTTAGTCATTTTTTAATTTTGCAAAAAAAAATTTTCTCTTGTAATAAACACTAAGTATTTTGAGTTATTCACCTTAGGCAGGAGAGTGCGTATCAACTTCCGGTAAGGGGGCACTGTTTTACGTTCTGGTGAACGAGCAGCCATATTGGTTTTTAGGAGATCGGAGAAGACACACACGTGTATGTCGTTGACTGCGGTCATTGTAAATGATCTATGTGAGTATGTCTTCTGTTTGCATTTTTAATCTGTTAATATCTGTCATTATACCAACCTTACAGAAACATTCTGGTAAAGATTTTGGTAAAAACACTGAACGTCAGTGAAAACTAAAAGAAAGAAAAAAAAAAGTCCATTGACATCTTGACACCATATGCGGTGACATCTGAAAATTTACAACTTTTACTCGAATCAAACTTTGGGATCTGGATTCTACATTTGATCATACGTGTGTGTCATTGACCGCACTCATTGTATGAATAAAGGATCTGTGAGTACGTCTTCTGTTTGAATTTTTAATCTGTTAATATCTGTCATTATACCAACCTTACACTTAATATAGGCCCCTGATTTTTATCCTTATAAATGAAATAAAATTAATGGCAATTTAAAAAATATTCTTTTTGGCAGGAGGCCCCCATTAGATTATGAGGCCCTAGGCTGCAGCCCACTCAACTGTATGTAAATCCAGCAATGCTTATGCCATCTATGGCTTTATGCCATATATGGTCTTACTGCAGATCTGGATGAGTGAAATGAATATCTGCTTCAGGGAAAAGGCTGCAAACATTCAAACTTGTAAAAAAAACAAACGTCTGGAATTCAATTAAAAGATCAAAGATAAAAAGAAGACAGGCCTGGTTAGTCACTCAATAGAAACCACCACATGGCCAACATCTTTGGCAGCAATACGTGTTGGGGGGTGATCAATTAAAAAGAATTGTAAAAGGTTATTAATATTGCCTTTTGTTGGGTTGTGATAACAAAACCGTCTAAATTTTCAGAAAACAAGTGTGAACACTGCCCAACACAAACTAAGGAACCAATTCAGCATGAACTTACATTGTAAATTGACGCCCCCCCCCAACTTATTTTGTGGGGGGAAAGTGAAGAGTAATGAGAACAAAAGAAAGAAAGAACGAAAAACAGGTCTGCTTAGTCACTCAATAGAAATCGTCATGTTAGGTGTGATCAATGAATAAGTTACTTCCCTCACCTTTTGTTAGATCAATAAAAAGTATGAATTTTCAAAAAAAACAAGGAGGCTCAAATTATTGATCATTTTATCATAAACTTACATTGCAAATTGAACCCCTCACTAAAAACCTATTTAGGGGAGAATTTTCCAAAAAGAGTTTTAAAATGTTTTTTTCTAGACATAAGGAATAAATGTTTAAATTTCCAGCTCTCTAGCTCCATTGGTGTGGCCTGTGCTCATAATGCATACACAACCAGTCAGAATCACTTAAAAACTGAAGAAACCTATGTTGACTGTTTTGTTTGATGGTTTTTAAGAAGGTAATTGATTTATTCATTTATAATGAAAAAAAAGAGATAAATCTGTTTAGATTCATCGATGGAATCTTCTTAGTTTTATATGAAATCATAACATTCGGGTTTGTAGAGGGAATTGCCATTCTCGATCCATTCTTTTATCTTTTGGCTTCATACAACGTTTGAATTTGAAACAATTTTATCTTCATACACACTTGTATTTCATTTTCATTTGTGAACACACCTTCTAAATATTTGTGTATATGCGTGCATGTACATGTATGTGTATGTACTTATCTATCTGAGTGTTTGTGTATGACAATAGAACTTTTTCTGTAATTTTCCATACTTATCAATCTATTGATTTATGTTTCTTTCTCTGCTCCCTATATTCATTTATAGGAATGTATGTATGTATGTACATACATATATACATTTATATATGTATATAGTAGTGTGTATATATATACATATTTATATAAATATAAAGG
>VCCN01000788.1:2483176-2497600 GCA_006491835.1 Architeuthis dux | reverse complement strand
AGTATGAAAAATTGAATGTTTCATCCAATTACTTTCTTCATACTTGGTGTATTGAGTTCAAATTATGTCACAACTAAGATGCAACTGGGGCAATGATACACACAAAATATGAAGTAAATACATTTATTATTGAAGGAGTTATGTAACAACATTTGAAAAATATACAAACAAAAAGTATTCGTATGGTTGATATAAATCATTGTATATTATAAATTGGGTGAATATTTGCATATAATACCACGACCAATTGAAGATCAGTATTGTGAATCCTTTTTGTTCAATTACTTCTGCCGAACGTTTAAGGTTTACCCAAATACTTTTGGCCATTTCGACCGAAATTTTACTCCATTCTTCTTTGCTGAACTTCTTTAATTCCGAGATGTTCCTGTGATTTGTGGTGTGAATTAAAAATGAATGTTAGGAAACTAACATTCATTTTTAATTCACACCACAAATTTTCAATAGGATTTAGATCAGGTGATTGCAAAGGCCATGGCCAAACATTGATCTCTTCCTTTTCCATCCATTCAGTCACCAGCTTTGACTTATGTTTGAGATCATTGTCTTGTTGGATTATCCAATTTGTTCTTATGTGGAGATTTCAAGCCAAACATTTCAGATTATCCTTAAGAATATCCTGATAGTTTTTTGTTTTTTTTCAAGATTCCTTCAATTCACACAAGTTAAACGACACATTTTGCACTAAAGCAACTCCATATTATAATGGAACCGCCCCCATGCTCCACTGTCGGGATGGTGTTCTTCAGCAAACCACTTTCGTTCTTTTTCTACCATATGTATTGCTTTCAATTGAAACATAAAGAATAAGCCTTAGATGGGATTCGAACCCCACCATTACGGAGGGAGCACAGTTTACGCCTGCCTGCTCTACCAATTGAGCTACCAAGACTCAACCAGAAGTCCAAATGACACCCTTAAGCCTATCCTTCACTCCGATCGGTGGCCATGTCTGTTTATATTCTTTTATTTTTTATTTTATGAAAAACATTAATTTTTATGAAAGGTAAGCTAAGCTTATCAATATTTTTTTCAAGGAAACTGACTTCAATTTTATATTTCTTTATATTAAATGTCCTTTGGGTGAGAGGGCACTGAAAAAAATAGAGTACTATCTTAGAATGTTCTTCAAAATGAACAAATATGTAGAAAACTATCTTCCTGTACTATACTGTAGAATACTGATAATTACTTTTAGATTATAATACATGTAAACTTTTTAACACACTGATGTGTCTGTCATTAGCTGTATATATAATATTTTTTATGCAGGGATACGAAAGTTATATCTAAAAGTCTAAAACTGTTGAGAAAGTGTGCTCTAAATAAATATTCTCCTACCAGTGAGCAAAGCCAGGTGATAAATTTCATCCCCAATAACAATTTAAATAAGAACTTTATTGTTATCTTTATTTTGTTTTGTTTTATTGTTGTAATCAATGGAAAATAACTGACTGATCAAAGTCTAAAGAAATATTCTGCAGTTCGTTTTTATCTTCCCTGGAAATAAAATTTGACAATTTTTCTTTCTAATTTTTTAAAAGATACTTTGAGAAAAAGATCAATATTCTATTTTACAATGAAGAAGAAAAAATTTAATGATATTTTTACCTCCTTGTCTTTGGGAAAAAGCAATTAACGATTCAGCTGAAAATATTTCAGTATCTTTCAACTCTTTAAAAAATCTTTTATTTCCTTTTGAGAAACGAGGAATCAGTATTTTTCATGAACTATAGTAAATAAGTGGTTTTAGTTGTTTAGTACAACTTGGTTAGTGTACAGCAGAGATCTCATTGTCTGTTCCCGAATTCAAGCCTTGTTGGATAACGCCAGTATTTCTTCTGCCGCCGTGTGTGAGCGACGTCTTGTCTTTCGGTTGTAACTTTATGGGAGCGAACATTCTGCGGAGGGAAATAAACTCGGAGAAAAGGCTCTCCCACGTGGCGGAAAAGAAAGACGACAAAATTTGTTGATTCCAATTGAAAATATGGGTGCGTTTTATTCCTGTTCATAGCTACTTTCAGGGCCAGTTTGCGGATCACTAAGGGTCATCGAATTCTGGTCGGTTAAAAATTCTAACGTGTTTTCTTTACTGAAGGACAAACAGTGATTTTAGCAGTCCAAAAATCAAGGGGCTTGGTTTCCTCCTCCTACTACTACCACCCTCCCTCCTCCCTCCTTCCTTCACCCGTCACTCCTGTGTGTCGGATTATAAACTGCCACTTTTGAAAAGTCACGGCCGGCCTTAAACCACTCTGGTTGGTCGAACGTATTTTCTTTGTTCATCCGTTTGACCTATTTTCTAGCCCCGGTAATATGATATGGCCCTTTGGTCACGTACGCCCCAAAACGTGCAAACACCCACAATCAGAGTGTATTTCATTACAGCCTTATCAAACAAGAATTCATTAGCTCTCTAGTCCAATTCACATTCTAATCTCATACATGAAATACATCTAAATAATAATCACCACTACCCACAACAGAGCAGTTTAAACACTGTTGCTAGATTTAGGTTTATCCTTGTGTTCTAACATTTATATGTATGTATCTGGACTTTGCCTAGCCCTAACCGTTCATAGTAAAAACTTGAAATTTTGCACACACACTCCCCTCAATGAGTAGGGAAAACAGTATTTGTTTTTTTTTTAACCCACCCCCCCCAGCAATGCTAGGAATAACTCTAAGAGATAGAAAAAGATCAACATGGACTAGAGTGAAGGATATTATACAACTAATTAAGCAGCAAAAATGGAGATGGGCTGGCCACCTAGCAAGAAGAGATGGCAATAGATGGAGGGAAAGACTAACCGATTGGTGCCCATAGGAAAGTAAATGCAGTAGGAAAAAACCAGATACAAGATGGAGGGACGAGATAGAAAGGTTTGCTGGTAAGACGTGGCAGGGGTTAGCACAAGATAGGTCGTCATGGAAGGAGATGAGAAAGGCCTTTGTCCAGCAGTGGACTTATAACGGCTGATGATGAAATTTATTGCAACCCTCAACCTACTGTGAAAAATGGTCAGGGGACAGGCAAGATTATTTTGTTGGAAAGTAAAATGCTGAATTTTAAAATATTTAAGAATTGAAGCAAACGAAGGAGGGGGTGGAGAAAGAGAAGGAAATTTGAGACCGAAAACGAAGAAGGAAAATATAATAAAAAAACGGAAGAGGAATGACATTAAGGGTGAAGAAGAATGGTGATGAAGGAAGATTATAGGAAATAATGATAGATAAGGTGTGGATGGAGTGACATATAAAATGAATGGATCTTCTTTTTTTTTATCTGGATTATTCGAGTGGCTAATGGAACCTAAAATTGAAAGAAAACAAATTGTCTCCTAGGAGAACTGCGATGTTCTAAAAAACAAATCTTTGCCAAACATTTTAATTAATAATATCAAAGAAGCCTAGATAAGAATCTTCACAAGAAGAAACCGAATACTTTGAAGCTGTACTTCCGTACACCAGACGGAAAGTGACAGGAGTGTTAGGTTGGTATAATGACAGATATTAACGGATTAAAAAATGCAAACAGAATACGTACTCACAGATCCTTTGTTCGTACAATAACCACGGCCAACGACACCCACGGGTGTCCTCTGATCTACTAAAGACATTTATATGGCTGCTCGTTTACCAGAATGTAAAACAGCGCCCCCTTACCAGAAGTTGCTAAGCACTCTCCTGCCTATGGGGAACAACTCAAAATACTTAACAAGGAGTAAGTAACTAAGGTATTATGGCATGAAAGCTCAAAAGATTACTTGCAAACAGTGGGTTTTTTTCTATTTTTTAACAAATATTCGACTTTCTTAACCTTTTTTTGTAAAAAAATGTTTTGATGTAGTCATACTTGTTTTGATTAAATTATAACTAATTTTTTGTTAAGTCAGGATGCGACCTTCTAAATTGGATCAAATCTGGGGTGCCTTTTCTGCATATGATCCATTTTTAAATTGTGGAATTTCCACGGATACTGCTAGTAACTATTAAGGTGTATAACACAAAGTTCATTATTGTCTTCTAGTGTAGCAATATGACCCCTATAGATAGATAGAATAAGTTTAAATGCGTATATTCAAAATCATGATCGTGTATATAAAATGTGTGTTAGGCCAGGAATTAGGATGAGGGCTATATTGACAAATGGTAAACAAAATGAATTGTTTTATTTGGCTGAAATTGAAAAGTAAAGTTTTGTTTTGTTAAAATGACAAACAAAATAATTACAGACTGAATCCTGATTATAGAATGCTTGTACAAGAATTTAGAATAACAAAAGAAATGTTAGCTGATCTGGTTAAGGAATTTACTGACGCAAACAAAAAAATAATGTAATGTTTTAATGTTATGCCTCGTTTTATTTCGCAGTCATGGTCTTTTACTAGCTTTATTACCTGTCCTAGGTAGATATATTCATCGACCTCTTCTAGAATCTCACCTTCTATCTTTATGGTCTTTTTGGGTACTTTATTGTTGAACATTACTTTTGTCTTTGTTCTGTTCATCTTTAGGCCTACTTTTTTACTTTCCCTATTGAGATCGGTTAACATGTTTTGTAATTCTTTGGATGCTTCCGACATCATAGAAATTTCATTGGCAAATCTTAAATTGCTTAAGTATTCTCCGTCTATATTGATTCCGATTCCCTCCCAATCAGTTTTCTGAAATATGCTTTTTTTAGACATAATATGGACTAAATGTTTAAAATTTTCTGCCCTCTAGCTCCATTGGTGCAGCCTGTATGTATGATACATAGATAGCCAACCAGCCAGCCAGACTGACTTGAAAAGACCTTAGTTGACAGTTTTGGTAGACGGTTTCTAATATACTGATTTAACGCCCATTAATCAAATAAAATCACTATATACTAAGACTCCAGAACAAATTAGTAATAAAAATTGTACTTTTAGTAAACTTATCAGATTTAATCGGCTATCGTAGATTTTTATTGGCAAAATTGTAAAAAAATTAGCCAGATCTTGCCCCCAAATTGATGGAGGTGTGCCCGACCTGCACCCGGCTATAATACACCCCTGTAACAGTTTCAGTGATTGTTGTTGATGAGAGCCCCACGGATCCAAAAAAGCCAACACTATGTAAGTCTCTGGAGGTTTTGAGCTGTTCTTATCTCAGTGGCCTTATAAAAAAAAAGGAACCAACCTTTGACAGTTTCCTCTTGATATGAAGCCAGACATTTAATATCTCTGAGCTGATATGTTGTATGTTATGATTGAGCTGATATGCGAGCTGATATGTTGTATGTTATGATTGAGCTGATATGCTGTATGTTTTATCATCGTATGATGAGTATTCACAAAGGTTTTGCTTTACTGCCGCTTAAAACATTAGCTATGCTGGTCAGGATCAAATCACCACTGACTGTGGAAGTATTTTCAGCCAATTAAAAAATGGACATTTATGTCTGTCACCTCAAGTGTGTTTCTGTATGCCTGTCTGTTTGTGTTTGTGTGCGTGTGTTTTCAGGTATGTACACAGTCTGTTCGGAAAGTATCCAGCTATATTTACAAAATATTCTACCTAAGACTGTGGTTCCCAACGGGGAGTCCAAGGGGGGATAAGGCTATTAGGTAAAAATAAAAGTCCAGAGAGAGTGTTTTCTGCACTTCTATCTATCAAGTCAAAGGCTCGAAATAAGCTCCAAGTTGAGAATGATTTAAGATCTGCTCTCTCACTAATAGACCTACAAACCGAAGAACTAGTAGCAAAGAAACCAGAACAGAGATCACATTGATGTGTATATCAGTTACGATAGCAGAATTTTTATTCTTTTTGTAATAAATTGGAATTTCAAATGACGTGTTCCTAATTATTATCGCTTGCTTTCTTTGAGTACCAAATACACAGCAGCAGCAGTACAATTCTAAAATTAAACTAATTCTTAGTATGAAGCTGTCTAATTATACGTAAAATAAAGTTATTATTTGAAATTATTCTTTGTTGCAACTTAATAAATGGAAGGCGAGAATACTAGTAATCTTATTGACAAAAGTGGGGAATGACACCAAGGTTGGACAATGGTGCCTTAACCCATAAGAACCCAGACCCATTTCTACTTGAAGGAACATTATGCAGGATTCTGGGTAGGCAAATTGACACACTGTCACATGACTGCACCAGGATTTTCATTAGATGTCATTTAGTACACTTCAAGAGATTGTGCAGATCAATTAAACTGTATGTGACACCGGTGTCACAGTGGGTTCTTATCGGTTAATCCCCTTCAAAGTACTCCCTTTGCTTTCTGGACAGACCTTGTTTATACAAGGTTAAATGCAATACATTAATATAAATGATACAGTTTATTAATGTATTAATGAAACAGATGCAGGTATATTAATTAAAGGTTCCCCTAGGGGTACATCACCAATATAAAGCAGTTTCAGCCACATTGTACGTTTGTTCTCCACTCACTTTACACATAGAGATTCCATGAGGTTTCTTAATTTTTGAAGCCATCTTTCACTATAATTAAACAATTATGCCGGGGGCCAGCAGGGGCTACTGTGTCCGCCCTCCCTTGATCCTACATTTAGGGTAGCAAAATGTTCCTTAGGATGTCCTCTTTCAGGAAAAAAGTTGGGAAGAACTAACTCATTTGCATAAAACAAAATGGCCGCCAGCACACATCCAAAAAAACAGAATTTTATATCTTGTCTCCCAGTTGACATATCTGAGTACTTTAAAAGGCTAAATCAGGGTTTTCAGACATGAGGAATTCAAAAATCCACTTTATTTTACCCTAAAACATTAATTTATAGGTATTTCAGGATTTTACAAGGAAGTGTCTGTATACAAGGAAATTTCAAGTATACTTTATAGGCCAAATTGTGGATTTAATTCATGAAGGAGATATATGCATATATCGTTAGAAAGAGAATTTTATCACCTTTCCAATGTGTACCACTACCGATGAATGATGACATACACCTCGTGCATGTGTGTGTTGCAGCAGTCTTTAGCATCAAAGTCGGCGACCAGGCAGGTCCGCAGTCCAAAAATGCCCCACCGGACATGAGGGAGAGATGAGAGATAAATATAAAATATCTTTCTGGTTGATACCTGTGGGGGGAAAACGCAAGTTATATATATATATATATATTAGAAAGAGAATTTTATCCGCTTTCCAATGGTGTATGTTCCCAATTAGTATCTGTTGTATCTTGGGAACATACACCGTTGGGAAGCCGATAATATTCTTGTTCTAACAAGATATATATATATATATATATGTATATATCTCCTTCATGAATTACTAACTGATGTAACTCATGTGCTGATGTAAGTTTTTTATGGTACGACTCCACACACAATGCCAACTGTGAACTAGTGTGAGAACCTCAAAAGATTCAAGTGTCTGCTCGTAATTTTGTCCTGATTAAAAGACGTGCTGAACCATCAGTTCCCAGAGAATCGGTGGTGTACCTGAATGAGGAATTGTTTTATAGAATGATAACATTGATGGAGACAAGTTCATAACATTTAAGGGCAGGGGCTTCGGTTTTTTATTTAGCTATTATTTTCAAACAAATTAAAACAAAAATGAAATATTCATAAAATTATATTTAATTTGACGTAAAGTCTTTTATGGATCGATAATCTCTCCATAACATAATAAATCCTCAAACAAATCGGAAACAGCTGCACCGTGTAGACAGTTGCATAGATTCTACAATTGCAAGAGCATCAGACAACAAAAAAAAACAGGTTTCGTTAGTCACTCAATAGAAACCGTCACGTGACCAATGTCTTTTGGCAGCATGCCGAGTTCGAGGCGATCAATTGAAAAATTGGAAAAAGGGTGATCATTGAATAAGTTACTTCTCTCACCTGATTACTAAATAAGTCTGAATTTTCAAAAAACAAGCATGAATGCTGCCAGACAAAAACTAAGGGATCAATTTAGCATGAACTTAGATTGCACATTGAAGACTAAAAACTTATTATGGGGGGGGGGGAGAATTTTCACAAAACAAAGTTTTTTCTAGATATCATCATCATCAGCCATTATAAGTCCACTGCTGGACAAAAACCTTTCCCATCTCCTTCTATGACGACCTAGATTGTGCTAACCTCTGCCACATCTTACCGGCAAACTTTTCTATCTCGTCCCTCCATCTTGTGTCTGGTCTTTTCCTACTGCGTTTACTGTCCCATGTGCACCAATCGGTTAGTCTTTTCCCCCCCATCTATTGCCATCTCTCCTTGCTAGGTGACCAGCCCATCTCCACTTTTGCTGCTTAATTATTTGTATAATATCCTTCACTCTAGTCCTCCCAAAAATCCATGTTGATCTTTTTCTATCTCTTAGTTATTCCTAGCATTGCTCTTTCCATGGCTCTCTGTGCTATTTTTTGCATCCGTAAGTCATGGCTGGTATACTTTTACGCTTTAAGCACATTGGGAAGGTGCTCTTCAGAATGTCTATTCATACCGAATGCTTTCCAACCTATCGTTATGCATCGTTTTATTTCACTGTCATGGTCTTTCTCTAGCTTTATTACCTGTCTTAGATAGATGCATTCATCGACTTCTTCTAGAGTTCATTTTCAAGCCTACTTTTTTACTTTTCCTATTTAGATCAGTTAACATGTTTTGTAATTCTTCAGATGCTTCCAATGTCATGGAAATGTCATCGGCAAATCTCAAGTGGCTTAATTATTCTCCATCTATGTTTATTCCCATCCCCTCCCATTCAGTATGTTTAAATTGTCAGCCCTCTAGCTCCATTGGTGCGGCTTGTACGCGTGATACATACATAGATATATAACCAGCCAGCCAGCCAGACTCACTTGAAAACTAAAGAAACCTATGTTGACAGTTCTGGTTGACAGTTTCTAAAAAAGCTATCCTTTTGCCAAGATTTAAAACAAGTGTTGATCCTATTTTCGTGTTGTTATAACCAGATGAAAATAGGATCAGCCCTTTGAATGAAACCCCATGTTTTTGGTCCCTTCATAGATTGGGCCATATTTTCAAAGAAATATTTGCTGAAGTGGCCCAGAGAGAAAGGGTTAAAAGCTGGTCGAAGCAGATCAATTGGATTATTCAGATGTCACTCATTGCCAAAAAGAACTTCAATTCTCTTTGGGGATAAATGCATACATTCCAGTGAAACAGGCTCGTGTATGATAAATCATGCTATCTCATTGACTGGATTCCATCAAAATTGTAGGTGGTATGTAACTCTACAGGTTGCTTTGAGTTCATGCCTTTCCCCAAAGAAATTTTGACAGAATAATACTGCTGGTCATTAACAAGAATTGGAAATAACTTTTTGAGTTGGAATTCACTCATGTTTGTCCACACAATATATCCAAAAGTTCTCTGTGAATTTCAACATTTTGTGGATGTTTGGGCTAAGGAAGAATTCTAGCTATATAAGTGTAAAGATAATAAACGACCAATACCAACAGATTTAAAAGGCAACAAAACATGTACTCACATACTCATTTATTTATACTCTTAATTACATGATACTATTGTTCGGACTGAGATCCTCATCTTGGTTGTCATTTCCACAACGTTTCGGCCGATGTACCCTCCGGCCTTCTTCAGGTGTCAAGTTTTGTCGGTAACTTACCGGAACTATTGAACTGAACCCTTTATTTGATCCACGGGGGTATACTGTCCTCATTCCACTATCCATGTCCTAGAAATTATTTCGTTGTTAATTTTTCAGTTGTGGTGCTCCTGCCTGGGATTGAACCCACAACCTACAGATGACTCAACAGTCAGACGCTTTTTAACCAACGCTTTAGCTATCTAGGCCACCGGTGGCCTGAAGATAGCTAAAGCGTTGGTTAAAAAGCGTCTGACTGTTGAGTCATCTGTAGGTTGTGGGTTCAATCCCAGGCAGGAGCACCACAACTGAAAAATTAACAACGAAATAATTTCTAGGACATGGATAGTGGAATGAGGACAGTATACCCCCGTGGATCAAATAAAGGGTTCAGTTCAATAGTTCCGGTAAGTTACCGACAAAACTTGACACCTGAAGAAGGCCGGAGGGTACATCGGCCAAAACGTTGTGGAAATGACAACCAAGATGAGGATCTCAGTCCGAACAATAGTATCAGTAATACTAACACCTCATCTCAGAAATACCGAACTCAGTTATCTTAATTACATCGACGACACGTCCTTTGTGTCTCGTCACTAGATTCAATAAAGTGTGGCAGCTTTACTGGAAGTAGATAAAACAAACTCT
Source organism: Architeuthis dux (assembly GCA_006491835.1). Taxonomy (NCBI): domain Eukaryota; kingdom Metazoa; phylum Mollusca; class Cephalopoda; order Oegopsida; family Architeuthidae; genus Architeuthis; species Architeuthis dux. The sequence goes on along the minus strand of VCCN01000788.1, from coordinate 2,487,348 downwards.
CCTGTGTAAGTGAGATAACTCAATATCGAATTAACCCATAAGAACCCAGACCCATTTCTACTTGAAGGAAAATGATATGGGATATAAAAACAGACCAAATGGACCACATAGAACACATTGATGAAGTTTGTTTTTAAATCGGACTCTTAGTGCCCAAGATTTGTAATGTGACATAAATGTCACATTGGGCATTTAGGGCAAATCTTTTCATCATTTGAACAGACATCAGCCTGACAGATTTTTTTTTTCCTTTTTATATGCATTTCCACAACATATATCAAATTTATAACTTTGCTACTTAGATTTAACAACAAATTATTTTTCAGATGTATTTTATAACACAAAACATCTGCAAACTGAATAAAAATAAATATGACTGCCTCATATTGGAGGTCTTCTCAACAAGCTACTGTCTCAAATTATATTTTATTAATAATTTAATTAATTAGACATTATTTTTACATTTGTTTAAATTTATGTACACAAAATGTATCAAAAATAATGTATAAGGGACTGTGCAGATCAATTAAATTGTATGTGACACCGGTGTCACAGTAGGTACTTATGGGTTAAATACTCAACAGCTCTTCCCCTCTTTTCTTTTCTATTGAAGTGAGCATAGCCTTTATAATAATGAAAATGTTTTCTTGTGTCCCACTAAATACTTATAAAAAATGTGTTAAGTAAGTATTTTGAGTTATTCCCCATAAGCAGGAGAGTGCATATCAACTTCCACTGTTTTACGTTTTAGTGAACGAGCAGCCATATTGTTTTTAGGAGATCAGAGAAGACACACACGTGTGTCATTGACTGCGGCCATTGTAAATATATATGAATAAAGGATCTGTGTGAGTACGTCTTTTGTTTGCATTTTTAATCTGTTAATATCATTATTCCAACCTTACAAAATGAACATCATATTTTTCTACAGATTATCCATTCAGTCCTTCAACAACATGACCCTACAAATTAATTTCATTCAGTTTTTAGTTAGTGACAATGTAGTCCGGGGGCCAGCAGGGGCTACCATGCACCCACCCACCCATAATTCTACATTTAGGGTACCAAAAAGTTCCTTAGGATGTCCCAGTAAAAAAAAATTGGGAAGAACTACCTCATTTGCATAAAACAAAATGGTGCCAGCACATACCAAAAAAACAGAATTTCATATCTTGTCTCCCAGTTGACATATCTGAGTACTTTAAAAGGCTAAATCATGGGTTTCAGACATGAGGAATTCAAAAATCCACTTTATTTTACCTTAAAACATTAATTTACAGGTATTTCAGTATTTTACAAGGAAGTGTCAAGTATACTTTATAGACAAAATTGTGGATTTAATTCATGAAGGAGATATATACATATATATATATATCATTGGAAAGAGAATTTCCTCAGCTTTCCAACAGTGTATCCTGTCAATTTGTATCTATTGGGCTTAAAATGTTACAGCTTAAATTTATGAAGAAAACTTCAAATACACAGTCCAACGTCTATGGATCCTAGAATTAGTTTTGATTAAAGTATGTGTGTATATATATATATATCGTTAGTTTTTAGTTAGTGACAATGGTTTTGGCAGAGGTATGCACTCCCTGAGTGCTTTCTAGCTCCATTTTTGTATGGTATTCCTCATTATGACGACTCAGTCCTCTCTAAATTGATGAACTCAACGGAAGATAACAAATTTTCAATGAATCTTTATGGATTTATTGATTACTGAAAAGTACGATTGCTGGTCATCACCAAGAATTTGAAATAACTTTTTGATTCCATTTTGTATGGAATTTCTTGGTAGTCAAATCTGTTTAAACCGGTAGATTCCACTCTGCTGTGGCTTCAATAGCAAGTAGGTTTTTTATGGGGTAGAGTTGCTAGATCCACGCCCAACATTCCTCCTTTATCCAGGCTTGGGACCAGCTATGCCAACTGTTAATATGTTGGGTTTTTTTTCTGTCATAGTAACCTTCTTTTAGATGGACTGCCTTACAGGGCTAAAGGGCTCCATCTGCCTTGCTATTTACCCATAGTTTGAGGGAGTGGTGAATTCATGCCTTTCCCAAGATCTACTGCCTTACAGGGCTAAAGGGCTCCCACTGCCCTGCTATTTACCCATAGTTTGAGTGAGAGATGAATTCATGCCTTTCCCCCGATGGACTGCCTTACAGGGCTAGAGAGCTCCAACTGCCCTGCTATTTACCCATTGCTGGGGGGGGGGGAGGTGAATTCATGCCTTTCCAAAGGACATTAATGTAAAGTGAACGTAAACAGCCGCGGCCAAAATTTGAACTCTGTCCGCCAACTCTGTTTTTTTCATGCTGGTAACTGTCACGCCACTCCACCCCTCCTAACGTCAAATCCGAGTCTTCTCTAAATTTATGAACTCAACAGAAGATAACAAATTTTCAATAAATGTTTATAGATTTATTGATTATGGTTACTGGAAAGAATGACTGAATCCTGAACTTAGAATCACTGAACAAAGATTGCATCGACTTTTCCAGTTTTACTCACAATTCCATTAAAGACTTTGTCTGCAATTCTTCCTAATAGTCTTTGGAAATTTTTCCTTTTATTTTCGTGCTTAGCTGTGCGAAGAAAATTGTTGCAAAACTTTCAGAGAGATTCTCAAAATGGATGTTCATCAGTCAATCATTTTGTCAGCAATCTCCCCCGTATGTTGTATTTAGTGAGCCAAAACATTTTGATCATGAGTTTCTGTCATTAGAGATACAGTGTTCAAACTGTGCTCATCTTGGTTGTCAGTTATGACAGCAGCTCATAACAATAGTTATAGCAGAGGCAGCACTTGGGACCCACATACGCTCAGCAATGGGGGTGGTCTCTTGGGGCACATTACAGTATCAGTTATAAATAAATACAACCCTACCACTTTTTAATAGAAAGTTAATTTTCTTCTAAACCAAACATTGCAGGATTTTTAAAATTATTTCTAGTGGAACACGATCAAAACAGATATCATCAGGTATTATTCATGACCAAACTCTACAGCATTGAAACTCTGTTTCCAAGAATATGAATATGTTGCCATCCAAAAATGAGTACAATACTACAAAAAATATTTTTTGGTAACAATGCAGGATTTTATTATTTCTAGTGGAACATTACACAATCAAAACAAATATTATCAGGTATTATTTATGACCAAACTCTACAACTTTAAAACTTTGTTCCAAAAATATTTTTTTGTGCAAGCATACTAATTTTTGAACGCCAACATATTCATATTTTTGGCAACAGAGTTTCAATGCTGTAGAGTTTGGTCATGAATAATACCTGATAGTATCCGTTTTGATTGTGTAATGTTCCACTAGACATATTAAAATCCTGCCATGCCATTGGTTTAGAAAAAAATTAACTTTCTATAAAAAGATGGTACGGATGTATTTATTTATGGACGATACTCTATATGTGAGGAACCCTAAAAAATCTTTAAAAAATGTTGTTTTTCGAAAAATAGTTTTTTTTTAGTGGGAGTGAGGCATTCAATTTGCAATTTAAGTTTATCCCTTAGTTTGTGTTCGGCTGCATTCACACTTGTTTTTTGAGAATTCAGACTTTGTAGTGATCCAACAACAGACGAGAGAAATAACTTATTCATTGATCACCCCTTTTTCCAATTTTCTAATTGATCACTCCCAACACGCCAAAATACGTTGATCACATGACGGTTTCCATGAGTGACTAACGAGACCTGTATTTAGCTATCAAACAAATCAAAACAAAAATGAAATATTCATATAATTAATTTAACATGAAATCTTTTATGGATCAATAATCTATCTCTGTGTTACATGATAAATCCTCAACAAACTGAAACACTGAAAAATATTTTTTAAGACATATTTTTGGGGTGCCACTAAAAACTTGGGGCCCTGTTCAGATGCACTGTTTGCACTGCCTCGAGTACGGCCCTGGCTATAGGGAGAGCCCAGACTGTCACCTAGGGTGCACAGGTCCTAGGGGTGCACCCCCAACTGGAATAAATAGTCTCAACAAGGGTGCATGAAAGCCTTGTGCCAGCCCTGGTTATAGGAGACCAACAAGACAAGCAGAAAGATAGGTATTTATCCACAATATGCACACACATGCCAACACAGGCACATTTAGAAAGATTTTTATACATACGTTTATATATCTATTTATCTATC
>VCCN01000788.1:2451622-2463202 GCA_006491835.1 Architeuthis dux | reverse complement strand
ATGGGGGCCGAGAGACCGTTCCCAACAGGGGAACTTGGTCTTCCTAGCCCTAGGTGGTTTGCCTCTTGGCTGGGTCTCTGTCCTCTGCTTTTGGGTCTCGAGTTTTCTGTCCACGTCTGCTCTCTGTTCGGGTCTGCTTTATGGGTTTCTCGAACGCCGACGCAGGTGTCATTTCCGCTTTCCACATCCTGTGTTTTGGATACCCACGCATATACCTATTTCTTAAGGTGATCGGGTCACTTACATTTCCGCACAGGTGTTTGACCCCGGAATAACCTTTTCGTGGCAGTATATCATAACATTTCTAACCTTGTCAAAATACTCGATTATTATTTAATTTCTTTAATTGTGACAGATGGACCAACCAAGTAACCAAGACACACTTTTTATTATTATAAGTAGATTAAGAAAAACTTGTTTGGTTGAATTTATCATCTCAATACATCTTCCTTATGATCATCTATCAGCCAGTCCGCAAGAATATTGGGAATATTAATCAAGTCTGCAGTACAAAAAAGGTTGGAAACCCAGCCCTACTATCACTCAGGCTTCATTTTATTAAAGTACTATGACATTTTATTGAAAGACTTTTAATCAAAATGACATTTCAGCAAAACAACTTTTTATCGAAATGACTTTTTTTCAAAACGTCTATTCAAATTTTTAATTTAAATAAATAAAAAATTATTTTGATAATTTAAATATAAAATTTCCATTTAAAATATCAATTTTTAAAACAGTAATAGGTATGCCCAAAAATTTTCAACACCCTATTTTAAAAACATAATTAAGATTTTTAATTTTTTTATTTTCTTAACTTTAAAGAAGAAAAACAAATTTTCATTAATTAACGTAGAATTGGATTGTTATAAATTCAATGTTTATTTTATTTTTCTACTTTTTTTCTTGAATTCCTATTTATCTGATCCCCTACTAGAATAGAATGTGACATAAGGTCAGTTTTTAATGTGGGGATACCAACACACGAACATGTGGGCAGGATTCCTAAAAAGTTTTCTTAGTCCTCGCAACGATGGTCGCAAAAACATAAGAACTTCTGATATTGAGGTCCCAGGACGTATCCTGAACCATGACTCTATGCAGGAATTCCTATTTATCTGATCCCCCACTAGAACAGAATGTGACACAAGGTCAGTTTTAATGTGGGGATACCCACACGTGAATGTGTGGGCAGGAATTCCTTGCAATGATGGTCGCAAGGACATAAGAGCTTCTGATATTGAGGTCCCAGGACGAATCCTGAGCCCCCTGGACCCGACATTCACAGAGCGATACCACGCCTCGTGAGGTAAAATCTCAATCAGCCATAGCAGCACATTTATGTCCGTCTTGTCCTTTTTTTGTTAATTTTGTTTTCTGAAAAAAACATTAACCTTTTCGGACTTTTGCACCCATGCCTTCTCGGGTTCAGGTCAAACGTGTCCTTTGTAGGATAACTAGGCTCCTTCCTTATTATGTGTCCAAACCACTTTAACCTTCATTGGGTGATCAATGTATGGCATTACATAAACTACTTGATACTTTTGGCATTATCATTCAATATTTGTCAATTAGCCAGTTCATCTTTATTCTAATGAATAAATGTTAACAATAACACCCCCCCACCCATGCACAATAATTCAACTTACTTCTCAAGGAAATTAGACGTGCTTCAATAAAGTCCAGCCAGCAAGTAGTGGAATGGTTAGCACGTCTGCCTCACACACAGAAGGTCCCGGGTTTGATTCCCGGTAAGAGCAAAGAGTGTCGAAAATTTCCCTGTGCACTCAGCAGCTAATTGAGTACACTCTAAGCTGTGTGATTAGGGTGGAGGTATCCCTTTGGTGGACTTGCATCCTACCAAGGAGGTGGTCATACAAACTTGTAGGAATAAAGTTCTGGTCTCGAGACTAGCAAGGATCACTAAGCTGAAACATGCAACAGAAACCGGAACCTCGTCACCAGTTTCCATACTCCGTTGGGAGTTGTCTCTTAAGAGACGGGACGCTTTACCTTCAATAACAGACAATCAATTAAGCCATTTAGTCAGGCAGCTGTGACGTTTCTTTGGCACCTATCAGAGCTTAATAGTGTTCCACGGCACAGGTCAACTTGAGAAGCCCCTACCCTAAAGATATATATATATATCATCATCAGCAGCAGCAGCTGTTATAAGTCCACTGCTGGATAAAGGCCTTTCCCATCTCCTTCCATGACGACCTAGATTGTGCTAAACTCTGCCACGTCTTACCGGCAAAATTTTCTATCTCGTCCCGCCATCTTGTGTCTGGTCTTTTTCTACTTCTTTTACTATCCCATGTGCACCAATCGGTTAGTCTTTTCCCCCATCTATTATCATCTCTTCTTGCTAGGTGACCAGCCCATCTCCACTTTTGTCACTTAATTATTTGTATAATATCCTTTACTCTAGTCCTCCCTCTGATCCATGTTGATCTTTTTCTATCTCTTAGAGTTATCCCTAGCATTGCTCTTTCCATGGCTCTCTGTGCTATTCTAAGTTGGTTTTCAGCTTGTGTTGGTAATTTCCATGTTTCGCATCTGTAATTCATGGCTGATATTATGCAACCATTGTATACTTTACACTTTAAGTACATTGGCAAGGTGCTCTTCAAAATGTCTCTATTCATACCGAATGCTTTCCAACCTATCGTTATGTGTCGTTTTATTTCGCAGTCATGGTCTTTCTCTAGCTTTATTACCTGTCCTAGGTAGATGTATTCACTGACCTCTTCTAAAGCCTCTCCTTCTATCTTCATGGCCTTTTTGGGGACATTATCGTTGAACATTACTTTTGTATATAACAAGAACAAAAAAAGAACTAAATTGATTGTGACTATTTACTGTAAAATGTATTTAGTCATTTTGAATATCTCAAGAATCAGTTGCGCTGTGTTCGTGTAACTTTGCAAACAACCTTACGGTATATACGTGAACTGACACTCTCCTGTGGGGGTTACTCAGTCGGCAGACATGCTATTGAGAGTTTGTGTACTGTGTGATTGTCGTATTCACAATCACCAAGCCTGTCAATTCACCTAGGTCTGTCACCCTCACCCATGCTCCCTGTGACTTCTGCCTTTTCGCTGTTGCAAGAGAGGAGATTTCAGACTATTGACGAGATTAAGGAGAATGCGATGAGGCAGTTGATGGCAATCCCAAAAGAGGACTGTGCAGACTGTTTTGAAAAGTGGAAGGGATGTGAGGTCCCAAGGGGAGTACTTTGAAGGGGACTAAGGCACCATTGCTCTAAATGGGCTTCTTTTTTTTTGTTAATATTAAATAGCTGGATACTTTTCAGACATACCTTGTAGATACATATGTATGAAATCTGTGAATATGAGTGAATGGATTGAGAGAGAGTGAGAGATTTATTAGAAACCATCAATCAAAACTGTCAACATAGGTTTCTTCAGTTCTTCAGCTTGTCTTGATGGCTATGTATGCATCATGCGTACAGGCTGTACCAACTGAGCTAGAGGGCTGAAAATTTCAACATTTATTATGTCTTATTATGTCTGGAAAAAATAGGTTTTCAGTCGGGGTTCAATCCACAATATAAGTTTATGTTAAATTGGTCCCTTAGTTTGTGTCCGGCAGCATTCACACTTGTTTTTTTGTTTTTTTGAAAATTCAGACTTCTTTGTTTAGTAATCACTGTACGACAAACTATGAGCGAAGTAACTTATTCATTGATCACCGCTTTTTTTCAATTTTTTAATTGATAACCCCCAACACGGCATGCTGCCAAAAACCATTGGTCACACAACGGTTTCTATTGAGCGACTAACCAGACCTGTTCATTCATTTATTCATTCATGTTTAATGCCAAAACATATTTATGGATAATTCTAGCAGAGAGCCACAGAAGTAGAAAGAGGAAAATTAGATCTGAATTATTCCATCTGGAAGGAAATCAACCGAGTCTAAATTTATTCTTGTAATAAATCAGGATGGAATTTCTTCCTGCGTTTTGTAAACCTGGCAAGATTAGAAAGAGATCCAATTAGACAGATTAGGAGACGGTTCTTCCATCTTACTATAATTCAGCAAATGTCTGTCCGTCCGTCTGTCCGTGTCAGCATAACTTTGGAACCACACTACACATCCCGTGGAATTTTCTGTCTGTACTAACGGGACTCCACAGCATGTTTTTTTGCAAGTTAGTTTTTGTAAATTCCAACACTTTTTAGGTTTTTATGGGGGGGGGGGGGGTTCGATTTACAAATTTAGTGTGGGTCCCATAGCATATGCTACTTTTGCTATATAGTTAGTCCAGCACAGAAGATAGACTGATCAGTTATAGTCCGGGGGTCAGCAAGGGTACTGTGCACCCCACCGCCATGATCCTACGTTTAGGATACCAAAATGTTCCTTAGGATGTCCTCTTTCAGAAAAAAATGTTCCCAAGAAAAAAGTTTGGAAGAACTACCTCATTTGCATAAAACAAAATGCCCGCCAGCACACACCAAAAAAAAAACAGAATTTCATATCTCGTCTCCCAGTTGACATATCTGCGTACTTTAAAACAGACATGAGGAATTCAAAAATATATAGGTAATTTATAGGTATTTCAGGATTTTACAAGGAAATTTCATGTATACTTTAAAGGCAAAATTGTGGATTAAATTCATGAAGGAGATATATGCATATATCATTAGAAAGAGAATTTTATCAGCTTCCCAATTTGTATCTGTTGAGCTTAAAAAGTTACAGCCCAAAACGTGAAGCTAAGCTACACTAAATGTAGGATCATAGTGGGGTGCACAAACTATTACTATACTGTGGCAGACTACTGCATTTTCTTTTAGTGTCCAATTTTGAATTCAATCTGTAATAATGTGTTGTATACTGGTGTGTCCTGGACTTCATTATAAAGGAAACTCAAAGACTTGCTTATAAAAATATCTGGACATATTTGTCGGCCGGAGAGTGAAGAGTGGGAGAGAGATGATAAGGAGAACCGCCAGCCTGTCTCCAACATGGACAGCAGTCTTGTGCCTTTCAGCCTAGCTGATGTCTGTCTCTTCTTCCAGTGTCGAGATTTCTGTCCGCTCTAGGGATGGCAATCTTCTGCCTTTCGGCTCCGCTTTATAGGTTTCTCTAGCCTATGTGGTGTCAATCACCGGTTCCCATTTCCTGTTTTGAACACTGACAATATTTAGACAATATACCTATTTCCTGAGGTGACTGGGTTCACTTACATTTCCGCCCAGGTGTCCAGAAACACATATCATAACAAATGTATCTTGTTTAAAAGAGAGAATTTGGTGTCCTCTTTAGGGGGGAGTAACCATCAGTCACTGTCTACAAGATACAGTTGCTACTACTGCTGTCCCTGCTTGTTTCCTAGGTGTAATTGTTGTCACTCTGCTTTGTAGATTATGAGAAAGCATTTGCCTCGGTAGATCACACGGCAGTCTTCAACTCAAAGTGTTAATGAAAATTACATACAAATCATCCAGAACATATATGAAAATGGCACTGCAATAATTAAACTACATAACGATACAAACGAGATAAAGATAGCAGAAGAAGTAAGACAGTGGGATACAATATCACCTAAACTATTTACAGCGAGCCTTGAAAATATCTTTCGGAAAACTGATTGGGAGGGAATGGGAATAAACATAGATGGAGAATACTTAAACCACTTGAGATTTGCTGATAACATTTTCATGACGCCAGAAGCATCCAAAGAATTACAAAACATGTTAACCAATCTAAATAGAGAAAGTAAAAAAGTAGGTTTAAAGATGAATAGAACAAAGTCTAAGTTAATGTTCAACGATAAAGTCTCCAAAAAGGTTATAAAGATAGAGGGAGAGGCGCTAGAAGAGGTTGATGAATACATCTACCTAGAACAGGTAATAAAGCTAGAGAAAGACCACGACTGCGAAATAAAATGACGCATAACGATAGGTTGGAAAGCATTTGATATGAATAGAGACATTCTGAAGAGCACCTTACCAATGTGCTTAAAACGGTTGCATAATACCAGCCATGACATACAGATGGAAATTAATAAAATGAGCTGAAAACCAACTTAGAATAGCACAGAGAGCCATGGAAATAGCAATGCTAGGGATAACACTAAGAGATAGAAAAAGATCAACATGGATCAGAGAGAGGACTAGAGTAAAGGATATTATACAAATAATTAAGCAGCAAAAATGGAGATGGGCTGGTCACCTAGCGAGAAGAAATGATAATAGATAGGGGAAAAGACGAACCGACTGGTGCCCATGGGACAGTAAACACAGTAGAAAAAGATACAAGATGGGGAGATGAGATAGACATGGCAGAGGTTAGCACAATTGTCATAGAAGGAGATGGAAAAGGCCTTTGTCCAGCAGTGGACTTATAACGGCTGATGATGATCTTGACTGTTCAACTTTTAGAATTTAAGGAATTCATCTACCTTCTCAAGAAATGATATGCATGTAGAATAATTTTACAATATACATATTATGCTAAATTGGTCCCTTTTTTTTTGTACAGCTGCATAAACGCTTACCTAAAAATTTACTACATTACTTTAATTCACAAAGTGTCTGTCTATATGTATTAGGAAACCACAAGCACAGCTAGAGCTATGGCCACCAAATTTTCAGTGGTTGCTAATGGGATTCCGGGGCATGTTTTTCAAATTAGTCTTTGAAAATTGAAGTTATGTCTGTTCACACTCTCCCCAACAATAATGATCTGATTTCCATTTATCTATCTATCTAATACTAAAAGTCTGATTCCATTTATCTGTTCGTGACCTCTGAGCAGCCGAAATGGAGCATTGTAACCAGTGGTATAGAATTAGAGTAACCCTAAACAGTTTGACCTCTTATGAGGGCAAAAGGCCCCATTTAGACATTTCAATGGAACTAGCAGAAATCCAACTCGTGGGGCGGATTTTCAACTAGTTCTTTAGAATTTAAGATTCAAATTTAAAATTTTTTCACTACTAAACTATCCTTGTGAGATTCTTTTTCTGACCGTTTCACTGTGAGAAATCACCACCATAACTGATGATATTCTGAATTTGAACTTAAGATATTGTAATCTAATATACTGAAATTTTGATTCTAAGATATTGTGAATTTGATCCTAATATATTCTGATTTTGAACCTAATATATTGTGAATTTGAACGGAAAACATCAAAATATGAGATGTTCTCTTTCACCTCTGATATCTCTTGAAGTATATGCTGTTCCATGATAGTTAAAACGAGATTGACAGTTGTTTTGTTTTTTTTAAATTCCCCCCGAAAATGTGTGTGTGTGTGGGAGGGGGATTCAATTTACAATCTAAGCTTATGCTAAATTGGTCCCTTAGTTTGTGTCTGGCAGTTCACATTTTATTTTTGAAAATTCAGCCTTATTTGGTGATCACCACCGAACAAAAAGGCAAAACAAGTAACTTATTTTTTGATCACGCCTTTTTTCTAATTGTTTAATTGATCACCTGCAACATGGCATGACAGTTTCTATTGAGTGACTAACCAGACCTGTTGATTTGAAAACAATGAAGTTCATAGACAGAAGATATAGAAAGTTGACCTCTTCTCAGTCTACATGCAGAATATTAGGCCGGTAGTTTTTGCGGAGAAGAGGCACGAACAAACAAACAAGCAGGGTGATCAAATCTTAGTATAGATAGAATGCATCGATACTAACTATAATAACATGCAAAGACAAATGAAACTAATATATCTGTTGTTAATCACCACTACCCACAACACTGGTTTATTGCTGGGTTTAGGTATTCATGTGTTTAGACATTTATATCTATCTATGTATCCGGACTGATCATAGTAGAAACTAATAATTTTGCACACACACTCTCCTCAATGAGTATAGAAAATGCTTTTATGTTTGCTTGAAAATTTATCCCTACCCTCCCCCAAAAAAAGGGTTTTAGAGGGGGGATCAATTTGATCTATGTATGTATGTAGGTAGGTTTTGCCCAGCCCTAACCATTCATAGTAGAAACTTGAAATTTTGTAATCACACTCCCCTCAATGAGTAGGGAAAATGTTTTTGTTTTTTTTAAATTCCCCTACAAAATATATTTTTAATACAATATGCAATGTAAGTTTATGCTAAATTGGTCACTAGTTTGTGCCCGCTTGTTTTTTGAAAATTCAGACCTTCTTTACCGATCAAAGTCCAACAAAAGGCAAGAGAAGTAACTTATTCATTGATCACCCTCAACATAGCATATATTGGTGGTGGTGATTCATAATTTGTTATTATTATTGCTTACTTTTGAAAATTCCCCTCCAAAATAGGGTTTTAGTGGGGGTTCAATTTTCAATGTAAGCTTATGCTAAATTGGTCACTAGTTGCGCCCGCTTGTTATTTTGAATATTCAGACATTTCTTTAGTGATCAGATCCCAACTTTTTAATTGATCACCCCCAACACAGGTGATTCATAATTTCCCTTGGAATGCTAGTTTTGTCTGTTTTTATTATGTAACTGTATTTTACGACTCCTGGCCTTCTTTACCCAAACCTCAAAAGGGAAAAGGAGTAATAAAACTCCAGAACATGTCAAACTCATAAACAAGTTTTATTGGTCTGCGAAGACTCCAGAGAAAAAATAATAATCCGAGAGCATCATGGTTAATGGTCGTACATATGACATAACAGAATGATATATAAGATGCTTCATTTCCGAATTTCAGGCTGTCATGAGCACTGATTTCATATAAGACCTCCAGATTCTGGCAGATTAGTTTTTATCTTCTGCCTTGATGTGTGATAAATTGGCCAATTATATTATAAATAAATTCCTAGAACTCCTACTGCAAAATCTGTAACAGTGCATCTAACACAGTCTTCATCAGATGAGTTTATCATTACCAATAACAGAAGGTACCCCAGCAGTACCTCAAGATACCACCAGACTTTGTTGGTTTTATTTTACAGTGTGGGAGTGCCAGATGGAGCCTCTTGATATATTTTCTCTTTTCTGATTTTTATTTCTTTTGGTCACCCTAAAAATTTGCCTTTCAGCCTCTTCTCACCACAAAAGGTTAGTAAAAAGTGTAACTACAGCCCGGCTTTACGTGAAGGAAAAGGTTTGACGCTTCTTAATGGTGTACATAAACAATCTTTATTCTCTGAAGTCTTAGTACAACGTGATATACATAGACAATCCTTAATACAACGTGTCAGTACAACATTTTGGTACAACGTCTAGTACAACAATGATAAAGCCACAAATTAGGCAAAATACACAAATACTTGTAAATCGACATATAACGTTTATGTTTGAATGTAGCAAAACTGCAATATGACGATGAAGCCACAAATTTGAATTTTAGTACTTTTTTGTTTTTAATTACAATGTGAAAAATGGTTTACAATGGACGAATAATAATAGCTTTTTTACTAAAACCAAGTTGAATTGTAATCAAAAAAACAACTACAAGTTAAGATGAAGGTAAATAGTAGTTAAAAATGAATAAAAATGGTTTACTATACTTTGTCTAAATAAAAATTAAATAATCGATCGCTTTTTTTACTAAAACCAAAACACTAAAACCAAAACATAACACTTGTGTCGGCCTAACTGAAATTGTGTTTAAACAAACTAAAAATTAGGATGAATATAAATAGTAGTCATAAATTAATAAAAATGGTTACAATACTTGATTTAATAAAAAATAAAATAAAATAATTGTTTTTTACTAAAACTCAAACATTACTGTGCCAGCTTAGTACAAAAGTAAAAAAAAATGTTAGCTTCTTTAGCAGGGTTCGGTCAAATCAGTTCTTATGATGCGATCCATTTTTGACAGTTAAGTCGTCCTACTTTGTCGAATGACTTAAAAGCGATAAAAGACGTTGTTAAAATGGCTTCTTGGAGTTGGAATTATAAAAGTTAGAAACACTATGAAGGGGTTACTAACAGAGCAATAAGAGAATTAAAAATTATTAACATTGGGTAAGGTAGGTGCTCACCCTAGATTTAAAAAGATCGAGATTGTACTCGTCAGGAAAACATTAAGGAAGGGAAGAAGCTATTTGCGTGGAACTTGTGGCGAGTCCTTGAAATATCCCAAAAGTACGGATGTGCTTTGCTTTGATGATGCCTGTTAACTATTTATGAGTTAATAGGAGTTGTGTTCCCCTTCATGATTGGCTGTTTAGAGTATTTCAAGGTAGATGGCTCTTGAATGGCAGTGATTTACATAGTGCTGGGATATTAACCAATCAGGGCTGGCCTTGGGGTGTCACCATCGGTATAATAGCTTCCCACTTTGAGGGAAGCTTACACTTCCCTATTTGATATATCTCATCAGGGATTTTCTAACTGTATATATCCCCCCTCCACACACACACCTCACAAGTGGGATTATGTAGAACATCCATAGAGAAAGTGCAGTATTTTGGTGAACATAGAATGAAAGAAATATTCAGAATAAATGTGTCGTTATGGTGAAAGGAATATAGTCCGGGGGGCCAGCAGGGGCAATTTTGTCTATAGAGTATACTTGACACTTCCTTGTAAAATTCTGAAATACCTATAAATTAATGTTTTAGGGTAAAATAAGGGAAGTAGAAATGAAGTTGCTGTTTTATAACACAGTATATATCATACTTTTATGATTTTATAACATTCAGTATATATCACCTTCATGAATTAAATCCACAATTTTGCCTATAAAGTATACTTGAAATTTCCTTGTAAAATCCTGAAATACCTATAAATTAATTATTTAATGATTTTTGAATTCCTCATGTCTGAAACCCATGATTTAGCCTTTTAAAGTACTCAGTTATCTCAACTGGGAGACAATATGAAATTCTGTTTTTTTGGTGTTTTGTTTTATGGAAATGAGGTAGTTCTTCCCAACTTTCTTCTTGGAAACATCTTTTTACTGAAAGAGGACATCCTAAGGAACATTTTGGTACCCGAAATGTTGAATCATGGGAGGGGGGTGCACGCTAGCCCCTGCTGGCCCTCGGACTAATACTAAAGTATGACTGGGTCAGCAAATGAGACTAGCTGAGTTAAAGTTAAGATAGAGAAGACCAATACCTTCCCCAATTCCCCCTTTTGATCTTGTGTCACATTTCTTTTAAAAATCTTGTATTCTTTTCAAACATAAATAAGCACTTTCCTTTTTTATATGGATATTTTGACAGTAAGTAAGGAAGAGTCAGCAATAAAACCTTGGCATCCGACTTTGTAAGGAAATATATTGGTTGTCCAGCCGTGTCTTAGAAATTGTTCACGCAGGCTTTTGTACTTTTCCAGCCTACATTGATGTGCACAGTCGATATATTTTCCTAAAAAATAACCATTAATTCAATCATGTAAACCTTTTTTGAATTAACCGACTAGATCACAAGATGCTGGATGGTTAACATGAAATCAGC
Source organism: Architeuthis dux (assembly GCA_006491835.1). Lineage (NCBI taxonomy): Eukaryota > Metazoa > Mollusca > Cephalopoda > Oegopsida > Architeuthidae > Architeuthis > Architeuthis dux. The sequence goes on along the minus strand of VCCN01000788.1, from coordinate 2,451,797 downwards.
TAGAAAAGTGAGATAACATTCCAAAATATAATCCTTATAGAAATGCATGTTACATAGGAATGGAAAAGGTCTTTTAAGAAATATATGTATACTAGTTTACCTGTGCCGTAAAGAATGACGGCATATATGAAATATACACATTGCTTTTTATATATGTGGATAATAGAGATTTGCA
>VCCN01000788.1:2407902-2417918 GCA_006491835.1 Architeuthis dux | reverse complement strand
GTGTAGTGTGAATGAAATGAGGTGTGTTTTGTATGTTTGGGTTACCTAGTTTGTTAAATGGGAAGTTAGTTTTTAGAAAGGTCAGTGTGTGATTTTTTACCCTTTCTAATCAAATCTACCATTCTGTCGGATTCCCTTACATCCACACAACAAACATATGTATATACCTAGGACAGGTAATAAAGTTAGAGAAAGACCATGACTGCGAAATAAAACCTCACATAACGATTGCATAATATCAGACATGACATACAGATGCAAAACATGGAAATTAACAAAACAAGATGAAAACCAACTTAGAATAGCACAGAGAGCCATGGAAAGAGCAATGCTAGGGATAACTCTAAGAGATAGAAAAGGATCCACATGGATCAGAGGGTGGACTAGAGTAAAGGATATTATACAAATAATTAAGCAGCAAAAATGGAGATGGGCTGGTCACCTAGCAAGAAAAAATGATAATAGATGGTGGAAAAGACTAACCGACTGGTGCCCATGGGACAGTAAACGCAGTAGGAAGGAAAAGACCAGATACAAGATGGAGAGACGAGGTAGTAAAGTTTGCCGGTAAGACATGGCAGAGGTTAGCACAATCTAGGTTGTCATAGAAGGAGATGGGAAAGGCCTTTGTCTAGCAGTGGACTTATAACGGCTGATGATGATGGTAATAATATAGACACACATATATACATATATAAGACACAGATATATATACATACATACACACACAAATATATATATATATATATAAAAACATACAGGTATATCAATATGTCTGCAGCCAGATGATGAAAAAGCATTTATTTTATTGCTGGTTTGCACACACACACACACACACCTATATGTATATATAACAATATAGTAGTGGGTGAAGTCACTGATGCTCTGGTAACCATCATATTTTGTTAAAATCTGTGATCATGACATTGTAGAAGAATTGGCATTTCTTCTCACCGACATGAGATGTCTCGTTCTAGGCCTGGAGATTTATGGGAGAGATGAATCTGTGGAGGGAAATAAAACATGTTGTCCATACCGGAGAAAGGCTCTCCCACGCGGCTGGAGAGAGAGACAACAACATTCATTATTCTCAAGGAAAATGTGGGTTGCATTTATTTCCATTGATAGCTTCGATGCGGGGCTGATTCGCGGATGAATTTGTGGTATTGAATTCTGTTTTTCTGTTAAAATTCTAACGAGTGGTTACTTTGCTGAATGACTGACGGTGATGGTAGCAGTTCAAATCATTGCGCACTGGTTTTCTTCCTCCCACTCTCTATCCCACCCTAACGGGTGGGAGTGAAGCTCTTAACTTGTTGAACCCTTGTTGTCATCTGCCCAACTCTAACTGCCGGCCGATTTAAAATCACTACGCACTAACAAATCTTGGCGGAGCTGATTGGTCAAACGCATTTTCTTTGTTCTGACTTCCGTATGACCCAGTCAACCATTTGACCCAAATCCTGGTTTGGAATCTGTCACCTTCTAGCCGAGCTCACTAATAATACTGTCCCCCCAAAGCATTACTGTTCTCTACCCTCCTTCCCCCAGCACACACAAACACACAACCAGAGTGTATTTCATTACAACATTTTAGAGGGCTCTTTCTTGTAATGCATAGCTGCTGACTCCTGATCCCTATACTAAATGCAATTGGAAGATGTGAAGTTATCTAGCGGAAGAAGTGTATCAAGCCTCAGTCTAGCGTCTATGTATTATATTATGTTGTCTCATATATAAGATGACAATGAGTAGAAAGAGAACCCAACAAAACCATTTAATGAAAGCCCAGACCTGCTCGTGACAACAATTCAGATAACATGCAGCTCATGGGATTAGATTGGTTTAAGTGTTGATCTTCTTAATGAACAGCTCTCTTCATCTTAATCTTGTTTTTATCACAACATTCTAGATTGACATACACTGTAAAAGTAAATAGCATGAAATCAGAATAAAGAAGTAACTTTCAACAAGACTTGAACTCGCATTCCATGCTCCAGGAGCCCGTCTTACATGGTCAATGCCTTAACCAGTTTGGCTGCAGAAGCCGAAAAAAATAGCTTTCAACAAGACTTGAACTCACATTCCGTGCTCCAGGAGCCCGTCTTACATGGTCAGTGCCTTAACCAGTTTGGCTGCAGAAGCCGAAAGAAGTAGCTTTCAACAAGACTTGAACTCACATTCCATGCTCCAGGAGCCCGACTTACATGGTCAATGCTTAAACAATTTGGCTGCAGAAGCCGAAAAAAATAGCTTTCAACAAGACTTGAACTCACATTCCATGCTCCAGGAGCCCGTCTTACATGATCAATGCCTTAACCAGTTTGGCTGCAGAAGCCGAAAGAAGTAGCTTTCAACAATGAGCGTGTCTTACATTGGCAATGCCTTAACCAGTTAGGCTGCAGAAGGCTAAACTAGCCAAAAATTAAGAAAGAAAATACTTCATGTCAGAATTCAAACAAGACAATTTATATTTTCTATAGTTTTGAGAAGGGTCATTATTATTCAAATAGTTCTTCGGGCCATTGAACTCCTTGTTATTTGTGTTGTAAACACAACGTCTGAAGAGAGAACAGCGACCATCTTCTTCTCTGGGAGGAAGTCCAGATTATTGACAGAGAACGATCTTGGAAACAGATAAAAATCAAAGAGGTAGCTCACATCAAAATGTTGGCTAAATGCATTAGCCAGACAAGTCCAAATTTCAACCTGATGTGGCTTTCACTTCTCAACAGACCTAAACCCCACAAGACAAAGACACATAAACACCCAGGCCCATGCTATAAGGATTACCCCCTTTAAACATAACTTCTGTTTAACCCATCATACTCGGATTTTACACCTGAAGAAGGCCGATGAATGGATCGGCCGAAACGTTGTGTTTACAACACAAATAACAAGAAGGAGAACCATTTGAACTTTACAGTATTAAAATTTTTTAAAAAATCCGAGTGTGATTGGTTAAACAGGAGTTATGTTTAAAGGGGATAACCCTTATAGCACGGGCCCCGGTGTCTCTGTTTACAACACAAATAACAAGAAGGGGTTCAATCATCTGAAGAACTCCAATTCATTTGTTTCTTGTATTTTTGTCTGATTATCTTTAATTAATTTTTTCCATGACCTTACTAGTTATTTTAAATTCACTCCTGGCATATACTCATTATGTTTAGAAAAACATTTTTGGGGGGGTTTGAAAATTCTCAACCAATAGGATTTTAGTGTGGGGGTTCAATTTACAATGTAAGTTTCTGTTAAATTGAGACCTTAGTTTGTGTTCGGCAGTGTTCATGCTTTGTTTTTGAAAACTCAGACTTGTTTAGTGATCACCACCCAACAAAAGGCGAGAGAAATATCTTGTTCTCCACTTTTTCTAGTTATTTCTCTAAGACCAACAATTAATGGGATAGAAATCTTGAAATGGTTTAATAAAAATTTTGATTGGTTTACACGGATGTAAGGTTGTTACAATAACAGATATTAACAGATTTAAAATGCAACAAAAGACATACTTACACAGATCCAATTTATTCATACATATTTACAATGCCGGCACTCAACGCCATGTGCGTCTTCTCAATCCCCTAAAACCAATATGTCTCCCCGACCACAAGGGCATAAAAAGTGGTGCCTTACCGAAAGTCAACAAGCGCTCTCCTGCCTAAGGGGAATAACTCATTACAGACAATGAGAATGCAACAAAAGACATACTTATACAGATCCAATTTATTCATACATATTTACAATGCTGGCACTTAACAGCTGCAAGAGGCATAATGGTTAACAGAGCAGAAAATAGAATCAGTGAGCCATGTTTAAACTTGGCATTAATGCTGTTGGGAAAGGCATGAATCCATCTAGCCTTGGGAGTCAACCAGTCTAAGAGAAGAAGAACTGGAGTCCTTAAGGCAGTCAGACATTGTCTTCAGCCTCGTTCTGGCAAATTCTGCAACGACACCGGTGCCAAGCTGTATTGGCCCTTGCCCTTCCCTTGGACAACATTGGTGCATGGAGAGGAAATACTTGCTGGATGGGCAAACACCTGCCTTCCATACAACCCTTGCCCCCAGGTCAGCACCCAGGAGAAACTGAAAGCAAGACATTTCCCCAGTGGGACTATCAGTTTACACACCAACTCAATAAAAGCCACGGTCCTTCCCACATGAGACCTTTCCCTGAATCATCTTCCACCATTTACTTCTTTATCAGTATTCATCCTTATATAAATTTCTGTGTGTTAAATACGTAAATTATGTTAATGGCCATGTGTTCACAAAAGTAACACACCAAATTTGCATGTCCATGAGGAGCTTTAAATGTTCGTTTATTAATCACCGCTACCCACAACAGATCAGTTTAAACACTGTTGCTAGGTTTAAATATACATTTATATGTATCTATCTATGTATCCGTTCATAGTAGGAACTTGAAATTTTGCGCACACACATAAGTAGGGAAAACAGTTTTTTTTGTTTTTTGAAAATTCCCCCCCATAAAATAAGTTTTTAGTGAGGTGTTCAATTTACAATGTAAGTTTATGCCAAATTAGTTCCTTAATTTGTGTCTGGCAGCGTTTGCACTTCTTTTTTGAAACTTTTGACTTTTTATCACCCCTTTTTCCAATTTTTTTAATTGCTCACCCCAACACGGCATGCTGCCAAATGACATTGGTCATGTGACAGTTTCTATTGAGTGACTAAGCAGACCAGTTATATTTGCGAAAGAAGTAACTTATTCATTGATCACCCCTTTTTCCAATTTTTTTATTTGATCACCCCCAACACGGCATGCTGCCAAATGACATTGGTCATGTGACAGTTTCTATTGAGTGAGAAGTAATTTATTCATTGATCACCCCTTTTTTCCAATTTTTTTAATTGATCATCCCCAACACAGCATGCTGCTAAAAGACATTGGTCTTTGACGGTTTCTATTGAGTGACTAACCAGACCAGTTATATTTGCGAGAGAAGCCACTTATTCATTGATCACCCCTTTTTCCAATTGTGTAATTGCTCACCCCCAACACGGCATGCTGCCAATAGACATTTGTCATGTGATGGTTTCTATTGAGTGACTAAGCAGACCTGTTATATTTGTATTCATAGCAGTTAGACTCTTTCTGCACGCAAATCAAACTCACCCGCCAATGGCCGAGGGTTTCAAAGAAACCTTGAAACAGCCTCGATTACAAGGAAACGCCAGTAAAAGTCTTCAAAGTCGATGCAGCTTACAAGTTCCAAATCTGTTCCTTAAGGAGACGTTGAAAATAATAGGTTTTTCTGCAGAGGTTGAAAGTGCTTTTGCCCAAAGGGAATTGCATCAGTCAAAGTAATAAAATCATGAACGCCTCACGACCAGGATATTAGATGTGAGGGATATCCAATCAGAAACTTTGCAAAGAGAATCACCTCGTCTCTAACCATATTGAATCACAGAAACAGCTAAAACTTTTTTTTGTAGTAAGTAACAGTAAGTTGCATGAAATGCCCTGCTTGGGCACTACATATTACATTAGTACTTACTCTGCACCTTTGTGATATGTGATATTAGAGGCGACCAGTACCCGAAGTGGTGTCACTCACTTCACCCTGCACTATTTCACCCATAGCGGGGGAGAGTTGGTTTCATGCCTTTCCCAAGGGTATTAGTGCAAAGTGAACACAAACTGCCGCGGCCAGAATTCAAACTCGGATCGCCGAGTTCATTCTCTGAGGCGCTACTCGCTCGGCCACCCCTCACCTCTCACAGTAAGTAAAGAACAAAACCGTCAACATAGGTTTCTTCAGTTTTTAAGTGATTCTGACTGGCTATTTATGTATGTGGGTGACTTTTAAGAAATAGGACCCACTTTTTTTCTTAATTCATATATTACTACAGATATAAACAAAAACAGCCATTATTTATTTGAAACCGCCAAAAAGGTTTCTTCAGTTTTTAAGTGGTTCTGCCTGGTGTCAAGTGTACAGGCCACACCAATGGAGCTAGAAGGCTGAAAATTAAAACATTTGCTCCTTACAATCTATGTGCATACAGAATAACATAATGCGGCACATTTCCCCCATAACCATCATTGGAATACGATCGCCATCTTGACCTCAGAGAAAAGATGATTCAAGAATATTTGGCAGGAAAAGGGTATAAATTTCTCGCTAATCAATTTAATATTCCTGGAGCCGCATTTTGCTTGATAATTCCCAAGTGGCACCAGCATGGCCACACAGTAAACGTGCAGACAGTATTAATTTGAATTCTTAGAGAAATATTTACCTAAAGTTTTTTATATGTGCCTTTTAAAAACATTAAACATTTTTTTTATGTTGTTTAAGAATGGCATTTCAGTGTTCTGACAACAAACAGTTCAGCTATTTCAATGTATTTCAGTGAATAACTTAACGGTAATTTCAATTAGAAAAACTTTCTCTTGCTCCGTTTCCCACCATTACGGGTCACTGTATTACTTTCACTCGCTGGTTCGTTTCACCCAGATTTCTTTTTGTGTAGAGAGGGTATAATTTTTTTAAAATGAATAAAAGTCTTTGATTCAAAGGCCTCAAGTGCAGAGGTTTAATCAAAAGAGACTTTTGGCTAAGGAAAGTTAATGCTTTTATGATTTGAATGCCATTGATTTTACAATTACAAGATTAGTGGCTGTTTGAAAACCCGGTTTTGCTTCAATAATGTTAAGTAATGGAATTGGAGTTATAAACTTGCTAGGTAGAAGAATTTTTTTATTTAGATATTTATATGAGTTTCATATGCAATATATAATGAGTGTTGCCAATTTTGAGATGAAGTACCATATTTGATGGCCTTACTATTTCAGCAGGGAATATTAACCCTTTATGAGGTAATTGACTATATACAATCACCTGAGAACCCGTCAGCCACATGCAAATATTGTAGCCACAAAGACAACATAATCCGCACCAATGTGGTCTGCAAGCTTTGCAAAGGACATTTGAACAAAGACAGAAACTGTTTTGAGGCATACCACACCCCATTAAATTAACCTGTTTTTTTAGATGAAGTACCATATTTGATGGCCTTACTATTTCAGCAGTGAATATTAACCCTTTATGGGGCTTTAAGTGACTATATATTATCACCTGAGGACCTGTCAGCCACATGCAAATATTGTAGCCACAAAGACAACCTAATCCGCACAAATGTGGTCTGCAAGCTTTGCAAAGTACACTTATGCTTGAACAAAGACAGAAACTGTTTTGAGGCATACCACACCAGCATTAAATTAGCCTGTTATTTCTTTTTGTCAATATCAATTTGTTTGTATCTATTCATTATATTGAATGTTATTGGGTTAGGCCCCATATATGATCACTTCATCGGAGAGGTGTTTTGCACCCGTAAATAAAAGAAATTTCCCAAATCTTGAGAACTGAAAATATCTTGTAATTAGGTCTAGTTTAATATACAAAAAGGTTGTTTTGATATCTAAAATATTTTTACGAGTGCCCTATAAAGGGTTAAGGGGCCTCCACTCCCTGGTTTAGAATCAAAATTGTCCATCTCCGAGACTGGTTGCCAACCATGGCTAGAGAGCCCAGTCTGTCCTGCTATTTACCCATAGCTGTGGAAGGAGAAGACATAGATTCATCCCTTTCCCAAGGGAATTAGTGCAAAGTGAACACAAACTGTCTCAGGAGTTTAAACTCGTTCGCTGATTCCATTCTCCGTCATTCTAATAACCGTTAGACCACTTGCACCCCTTTCATGTAGGGAGCATAAAAAATAGTGGATGAAAACTAGTTAGAGTACTGCTTTTTCTTTCCAGCTGTATGGAGATGCAGCGGCAGGTCTCTGTCCGTCTAAACATGAGTTTCTTCATATAAGGAATCACAGAAGTGATGAACCATTAACATACAAAAAGGTTGTTTTGATATCTAAAATATTTTTAAGGGTGTCCTATAAAGGGTTAAGAAGAAAAAAAACTTATAGGGCTCCAACTGCTCTGCTAACCTTGGATTCATGCCTTTCCCAAGGGCAATAGTGCAAGTTTGACACAAAAGTAAAAAAGAAAAAACACTTATTTATAAAAATGTTCTCTCATTTTTCCATTACCCCTACAAACGTCGCTGAACAGCGGCTTTGTATTCACCCATGTTTGTCTGTCTGTCTGTTTTTTGTCAAACTCCAGAACAAAGTTAGAGTTGACTTTACTTTCCTATGTAACAAGAACAATCCTCACCAAAAATAGGGGATTAAACTGACATGTAAAACCCCCATTCCCCTATCGTGATTTGAACTCATGACCTACTGATCGCTAGCCTGATGTGTTAACACCTGAGCTAAACTGACAAGTCTTATATACCTCCAAAATGTATAGTAGAATTACATAAAGAAGTAGATCTAAGAGCAGAGTTTGACTCTGGAGCAGCCAGCTGCTTGTTCATCTGTTGATCCACACAATATTTCTAGAAGTTCCCAATGAATTTCAATGTAGAAGGATTGGCCATGGGCCGAGAATCAACTGATTAAATTTTGGGACGGATCCAGGAATCTTTTTTTTATTTTGTTAACATTGCAAGATAGGACAATATTTTGGCTTTTCAGATGTAATAACACAGTAATGACAAAGTTATTCAGTCTAAGGGAAATAATCAAGTGTTTAAATGAATCAAGGATCAAAGGGATGTCTCTGATGGATTATTATTACAAGCTTTTGTCACAGCATAGTCTGGGATCAGTGTTGCCAATTTAACGCGTTTCGAGCTAGATTTAGTGTGTTTCTTGTTTTTGCAGTGCAAAAAGCACTAAATTAGCGTGTTTTCACCTAAAATATTTTAGCCGTTTTTCTGGCTATTTCTGACCATTTTTTGCATCTTTTTGGTGGTTTTTGGCAATTTAAACAAATTTAGCACTTTTTTAACGCTATTTGGCAGTCAAACTAGTGCGAAAATATTTTTTGAGTTGGCAACACTGTCTGGGATCAGTCAATTCAATCACATTGGCCGAGGTATGTGCTTTCTGAGTGCCTTCTAGTTTACGTCTGTCATGAGATAAAACAAAAACATTGTTCAATAAACTAATTAGTTTGACCAGAATATCAATATAGTGATGACCTATAATTGGATTGGAGAACACATAAATTTCATATTGTTCTTCATAATTAACATCTGCTGGGTTGCAAGATTCTCTTTTCTTCCTCATACAAAGTCAGTTTTCCAGTGTTATGATGAGATGTCATGGTGGCCTTTTTTAGATGTTGCCAGAGAAGAGCAACAATTTACCACCGGGCCTTCTGTCTCCTAGACTGGTTGCCAATCAAGGCTACATGTTGTATAGCGGGGTGAATGTCAAGGACTCGAAGACTGGTTGTAAAAATACAAGACATATTTTTTATTTCATAGCATACATCTTTGTCGGCCGGAGAATTAAGAATGGGAGAGAGATAAGGAGAACTGTCAGTTTGTCCCCAACAGGGACAGCGGTCCCGTGCCTTCCAGCCTGGCTTAGGCGATCTGGGTTTTCTGTTCGGGTCTGCTCTTCAGCTCTGAACTTTATACGGTTTGACTGCCCACGCAGGTGTCATTTCCGGTTTCCACACCCTGTTGTTTTGGACACCCACGCATATACCTATTTGCTAAGGTGACCGTGTCTCCGCACAGGTGTTGACCCGGAAATGACCCTTTCATGGCAGCATATCATAACATACAGAGCACTGTCTGACCCATGCCCAGTTATACTGCTGGGGACTCAGTTGCGCCAGTAGGTTTTTCCTTCTAGAGTAACCGTCTCTTAGTTGGACTTCCCTACATGGTTATAGGGCTCCAACTGCCCTGCTACCCATAGATTCATGCTTTTCCCAAGGGAAATAGTGCAAAGTGAACTTAAACAGCCTCGGCTGAAACTCCAACTCCATTCAACGATTCCACTTTCCATGCTGGTAACCGTTACACCACTCAACACCTAGAAAAATAGTTACACCCTAGATATTCGAACGAGAAACTAGTTCTTGTGTTGTATAGCCCTCTTGGTCTGCGGGAGGAAAATCCT
>VCCN01000788.1:2346910-2359805 GCA_006491835.1 Architeuthis dux | reverse complement strand
CCCCCCACCTTCACCCTTCTTTTATTCATGTGAAACCTGATTATTTTTTGTTTTTCTTTTCCTTTTTTCTAGTATATTCTTCTTTTTGTGATTCTTTTCAATTTCCTGTTTGAATCTTGATGTGTCAGCCATATTGGGATCTTCCTTAAAACAACATCTCCTCCCTTCGAACTGACACAGAGACAAGAGTTCTTCAATCTAGAATCAAAATGGAATATTCGCTTGTTCTTATTTCACTAGTTCACCAGTACCATAAAAAATGACGGCATATATGAAATATATGGATACACATTGCATTTTATATACATAGATAATAGAGATTTGCATTGCAGTGAGCTTGGAGAATATATGGATACACATTGCATTTTATATATGTGGATAATAGAGATTTGCATTGCAGTGAGCTTGGTGAATATATGGATACACATTGCATTTTATATACGTGGATAATAGAGATTTGCATTGCAGTGAGCTTGGTGAATAGCATTCTGTTAACCACAAATAGATGTTTTTTGTTTTTGTTTATATTACTATTTATATTTTTATTATTTTTAAAATCCAGCATTTTTAATATGTCATCAGAACATGCAATTCTATTTTACTACATCAGTTGCATCCCTTAGCGTGACAGAGTACAAACACACATTGCTCATATATGTGTGGATTCTTTCTATCTTACATTCAGTGCCAGATTAAGCTAGTGCAGGGCCTGTAGCATATGTTATAAAGGGGCCTTTAACTCTTAAATTCATATAAAATAATTTGATGGTTATTATCAAGGGAAATAACTCCTGATTAAAGTTACCCCCCTTTGATTGTATTAAGCTAGTGCAGGGCCTGTAGCATATGTTATTGAGGGGCACCAAGTTAAGAAAATACACATAATATTAAAACACACATATTTTTATTTGTATAGTAAAGTATTTTTTTCCATATTGCTTACACCCAGATAATACAACATATTTGTCTGATATTTCAGTAATAGTATTACTTTTTTGTTTTGATTTTTGTGCAGCGGCCATAACTTCAGTTTCAAATACCTTCATATTTATGCATCATACATGCGTCACATAGATACCACCCCCCAATTAAATACTGTTGTAAGGTTGGTATAATGACAGATATTAACAGATTCAAAATGCAAATAAAAGACGTACTCACACAGATCCTTTATTCATACATATTTACAATGACCGTGGTCAGCGACACACGTGTGTCTTCTCAATCTCCTAAGACCAATATGGCTGCGCGTTCACCAGAACATAAAACAGTGCCCCCTTACCGGAAGTCGATAAGTGCTATCCGATACAGACGATGAGAATACTTAGTTAACAACTGTATTAAAATAATAACTCCAAATAGTGATAATCGTTAACCTTGAACACCCAGTCATTCATAAATCTTGGAGGCAGTATAGAACTATCATAATAGAGCAAGTGCAGAATCATTGAATCGAAATTGATAGATTGCATGCATTTAGTACAGTGCCCTTGAAATTGTGGGGCCCATAGTATATGCTACTTTTGTTACATAGTCAATCCAACACTACTTACATTCTCTATTTTCCATATTCTCCTTCTTCCTTCTATTAAGTTGTTACATATGAAATGTCATTTTTTGAATAGTAAGATGAGGATGATATAAACAACAAAAAACTGTAAATATTTAATCAAAATATGATCCGTTTGAAGCAATAACCTTTTTCTAACGATCATCTAATGATAATATGCCATCTCCATACAATTCTTTAGGTTTATTGGTTACAAATTCAATAAAAGCATATATCATGACTTCCTTATCATTTTATTATGGATACGAAGTACAAAATGTTTGAAAAGATGATCATCTGTAAGAGAAATGTTTGGTGAATATAGATGATGTTGCAAGACTTCATATCCCAATTCCCTAAGCTACGCGCAGTCAGATAAGAAGTGTGGGGTCTCGAATTGGCAAGAAGCATTCCATTCAGTTCACCCATTTTTCCAACTTTGTAACCTTCAGATGATGTCATATGGTCACTGTTGTCCTAACGTCTCCAGTCGTTCATGGGTGGTTGGCCACTGCTGTCGATAATTCTTCTTCATTAAAAACAGGTTTGGGCTTCCCTCGAGATTTATTGTTATCAATATTTCCAGACCTGAACCTATTGAACCAACTGCACTCTAGTAATGTTCACTCCAAATGCTTTGTTGATGTTATCAGCATCTTGCGCAGCATTACGTCCTAATTTGAAATTCGACTTGGAAAATTAGTCTAACTTCTTGGGTAGACACCATTGCTGTTAAGGGCTCATTAAACTTCCAATAATAATGAATTATATCTCTATTTACTTTGGATCTGCAAGAAAAAAACAATTAAATCTTTCACTTTTAGCATTATTCTCTTTTTTGATGTAAAAAAAAGCAACATTTAATGTGTAACAACCTACTATATGTCTTGAAATTGCCTAATTAATTTGATCAAAACTTCATTTGATCAAAACAAGGATGTAAAACAACTATTTTTTTACAATCAAATGTTTGTGAAATCAAATTCTTTTACAAAATATAAGTAAATATGTAGTGTTAACTTTTTTTTTTTTACAAAGAATAAATAAATACATAGTTTTAATTTGATCAAAAGTTTATTTAATCAAAACAAGGATATAAAACAACTATTTTTTATGATCAAATGTTTATGTAATCAAAATGAAATCAAACTTTTTTACAAAAAATAAATCAGTAAAAATAGTAATAAGCCCCCCCCCCTATGTATTGAACATTTTGTTTTATATGGAATTCAAAATGCTTGAAAAGATGATAATCAGTTGGAGAAATGCCAGATGAATATGGACTATGCTGCAAGACTTCATATCCCAATTCTCTAAGGTTAGACACAGTCAGCTGAGAGGTATGTGGTCTTCCACTGTCATGGAGCATTTCATTCAGGTCATGCGGGACCTATTTTTCTAACTTTTTAACCCTTCCTATTGCCTTGAGAAGATGTGATATGGTCACTCTTGGGTCACTGCTGTCAATAATTCTTCATCGTCAGGTTTGGACCTCCCTTATTATTGGTATCCATATTTCCAGACTCAATCTATTGAACCAATGCTGAATAGTTTGCACTGAAGTAGTGTTCACACTGACATTATCAGCAGGTTGAGCAGCATTATGACTGGATCCAGGAATTTTTTCAATTCACAGATTTTTTTTTCTTCATATATATATATATATAGAGAGAGAGAGAGAGAGAGAACAAAGACAAAAGTAATGTTCAACGATAAAGTCCCCAAAAGGACTATAAAGATAGAAGGTGAAATTCTAGAAAAGGTCGATGAATACATCTACCTAGGTCAGGTAATAAAGCTAGAGAAAGACCATGACTGCGAAATAAAACGACGCATAACGATAGGCTGGAAAGCATTTGGTATGAATAGAGACATTCTGAAGAGCACCTTGCCAATGTGTATAAAGCGTAAAGTATATAACGGCTGCATAATACCAGCCATGACTTATGGATGCGAAACGTGGCAATTAACAAAACGAGCTGAAAACCAACTTAGAATAGCACAGAGATCCATGGAAAGAGCAATGCTAGGGATAACTCTAAAAGATAGAAAAAAGATCAACATGGATCAGAGAAAGGACTAGAGTGAAGGATATTATAAAACTAATTAAACAGCAAAAATGGAGATGGGCTGGCCACCTAGCAAGAAGAAATGACAATAGATGGGGGAAAAAACTAACCGATTGGTGTCCATGGGACAGTAAAAGAAGTAGAAAAAGACCGGACACAAGATGGAGAGACGAGATAGAAAAATTTGCCGGTAAAACTTGGCAAAGACTAGCACAAGATAGGTTGTCATGGAAGGAAATGGGAAAGGCCTTTGTCCAGCAGTGGACTTATAACGGCTGATGATGATGATGATGATGATATATTTTCTATTGAGAAGGGTCATTAATATTCAAATGGTTCTTCAGACGATTGAACTCCTAAGACACAGAAACACCCGGGCCATGCGCTTTAAACATAACTTCTGTTTAACCCATCACACTTTGATTTTACACCTGAAGAAGGCCGAAGAATGGATTGGCCAAAACATTGTGGTTACAACACAAATAACAAGAAGGAGTTCAATTGTCCGAAGAACCATTTGAATATTTATATACATGCATTCACTAATATCTCCTAAAGTTCTCAATGAATTTCAATGACATTTTGTGGAAGGGTGGGCCATGGGCTAAGGAAGAATTGATTACATTTGGGGGCGGATCCAGGAATTCTGGTATTTTTTTATTGAGAGATATTTTCCATATATTAGGACAATAGTCCAAAATTGTGGAAAATCAAAACTTAAACAGTTACCTCCCCTGCATCATAGTTGTATGTGCACTGGTTTCCATTTAGTTTTTAGTTAGAGTATGGAGTTGGCAGAGGTATGCACTCTCTGAGTGCTTTCTAATTCTCTTTATAACTCAGAATATGTTAAATGTAATATAGGACATGTTATTAAAAAGCTAGAATTGTTAAATGGGTTAAAACTTAGTAACAAAAACTAGGTTTTTCAAAGTAGTTACTTCTCTCCCACATGGTAACCAGGCAAAACACCATTTAGGAAATGGAATTCTGGGTAGGCGAATTGCCTTGCAGTCATGGGACTGCACCAGGATGTTCAGTAGATGTTACTTAGTACACTTCATGAGTTAAAATCAAGGATAAAACTGTACTTTCCAGAACCTTTAAAGTGTATGTGACACCAGTGTCTCTGTGAGTTCTTATGGGTTAAATCTTGATATCACCACTCCCCCCTCTCTCTCTTTCAGTCTCTTTCTGCCTTAGTCTCCACCCACCTTCTCTCTGCCTGTCTCTATTTCACTGCTTCAGTCTCTCTCTCTCTCTCATTGACTAAACAGAAATATTAAACTAAACATGAAGATAATGACTATTCACATCAGTCATTTGATTGAAATGTCAAATTTGTAACACTGTAACTTTTTCTAACTTTTTTTTTGTTCCTGAGTAATAAGTGTTAATTTCTGATTGATTATGTGTAAAGAGTATAGAAAATGTCAATTATTCCCTTCAAACTTTGCTTTTTGTGACCAGGACAGTGATAATTTGAAATCTACTTGATTCCAATTGGACAACGGGCAAATTTGCACATTTTTAATCACATAGTAAGAAAAACAACTACATATGGATATCACTGTCCTGGTCACAAAAGCAAAGTTTGAAGGGAATAATAGCCATTTTCTATACTGTTTACACATAAGCAATCAGAAAATAACACTCACTACCCAGGAAGAGAAAAGCAAAGTTTGAAAGGAATAATAGCCATTTTCTATACTGTTTACACATAAACAATCAGAAAATAACACCCACGAACAAAAATCACGTTGCACAGTGTAATTTGAGGCTACTGACATTTTAACTTGAATAAACAAAACAGGAAACAAATAAATGAAAAAAATAAGGGAACCCTATAAAATCTAGCCATGTTTATTGTCTCATTTAAAAACTTGGTGAACGTTTTTTTAATGAACTCAATTTCCAACTGGCTTTTCAAAATAAAACAGAAAAATAATTTTCGAGTTTTGTATTTTGTCTCAATATAAACTGAAGTTGTAAGAAAGTTACTCCATTATTTTCTCTTAAGATTTCAAAACTCTTTGGATAAGACAGTGGTTCCAAACGTTTTCAAGGTCATTCCCCACTTTTGTCAATAAGATTACTAGTTCCCTCCCCTTCCCTTTAAGTAAGTTGCAACAAAGAATAATTTCAAATAATTACTTTATTTTGCGTATAATTAGACAGCTTTATAATAAGAATTAGTTTAATTTTATAATTGTATAGCTGCTGCTGTGTATTTGTTACTCAAAGAAAGCAAGCAAAAATAATTAGGAACACATTTGAAATTCCAATTTATTACAAAAAAATAAGAATTCTGCTATTGTAACTGATATACACATCAATGTGATCTCTGTTCTTGTTTTTTGCTACTAGTTCTTTGATTTGTGGGACTTTTAGTGAGGGAGCACATCCCCACTACCATTAAGCCAAAAACATTCATCACGACTTTTATTTTTACCTAATAGCCTTATTCCCCCCTTGGACTAGATGCATTCACCCCTTGGGGTGAATTCCCCCCTGGTTGGGAACCACTGGGCTAAGAGGTTAAATAATGAAGAGTTTTGATTGAGAATGTGTAGAAAATGTCTGCCAGAAAGTTTTTAAAAATCAAGGACTCGCCACTTCAACAATCAAAACGGGTGTGAGTGGCTTGCATTTGCTTGCGATAGCTCTTTTAAACCAAAAGCTCTAACAGTACATCAGGGATAATGACTCTTCACTCTTGCCACATACGGGTCTTTCCACCGCTGTTCTGGCCGATAAAAGGAAGAAGTGACGTTCGAAGGGGAGTTGTGTTTGAGACTTGCACGACACAGTTGTCAGTCCATGAAACTCAACAAGACTTGATCTAGGCGAACCGGTGAATGTTTAGGAGGTATCCCGTCCAAGTTTTCGTTCCAGCGTTGGAGCACTTCACGTGCTGTCCCAGTGACTGTCCGCACCAAACCGTGTCAGTGTTTTCCCAACCCCTCTTCAAATCAACACAACCCGACCGGATTCTTATGCTATGGAATGATGTTGCAATCCACTCCAGTACCTTGGGTTCTCTCTCTCTCTCTTTATGTGCCATGTTGTTCCTTCAGGACATGGGGATCATGGTTCTCCACAGCTTCCTTTCTTTTGTTCTTTTCAGCAATTCTTGCTCCTTTACAACCCTTCTTTGTCATTCTGCCATCCATTTGTGCAAACCCTTCAAGTAGGTTACCCACTGCCTTTCTCTGCTTCTTTTGCCTTCGATGCGCCCAGTGAGCATTAAATTCTCCAAGCCTTCCTTCCTCATTATTTGTCCCAAAACTGTCAACTGTCTCTTTCTAATTGTAACAGTTTCCTTGTAGTTTTTAATCTCCTCAAAACTTTTTCATTTGTTGCTCTGTCCATGATATTCTTAATATTCGTCAATAAAACCACATCTCGGTTGCTTCAATTCTTTTTTTCATTTGTGACGAAACAGCATTCCAAAATGAAGATTAGGCATTACATGGCAACCCAACACTCTTTTCTTCGTTTCTAATGTTATTTTACTATTTTTAAATATCTTGCACAGTTTCTGGAAAGACCTGGATCAGAGTGACAAATCATGATAATGTAATGAAATACACTCTGGTTGTGTTTGTGTGTTCGCTTATTAAAAGACTTGAATTTGGGGTGATAGTATTGGCACTTGCACCAAAATGCCATATCATGTTCACTGGGCTAGAATTTGGGTCAATCGGTTGACCAGGTCACACGGAAGTCACAACAAAGAAAATGCGTTCGACCAACCAGAGTGTTTTAAGGGTGCGCCGTGATTTCAAATCGTCCGGCAGTTAGAAGGGGTCGGACTGACAGCAGCAACGGGTCAACAAGCTAGGAGCTTCTCTCTTCACCCGTCAAGGAGGGAGGGAGTAGTAGGAGGAAACCAGGTGCGTTGATTTTTTAACTACTATCATCATCCTAGTTGGTCATCCTCGGTAAAGCAACTAGGAACAGAATTTAACAATTCGTTTAGAATTTTAAACCTAAACAGAATTCAATACCCCAAGTGATCCACAAACCGGCCCAGCATCGAGGTTATCAACAGAAATAAAAGGAACAAATTTTGTCGTCTTTCCATCCAGCCACGTGGGAGAGCCTTTCTCCGGTATGGACCAAATGTTATATTTCCCTCCACAGATTCATCTTTCCCGTAAATGTGCAGCCCTGGAACACAACGTCTCACATCGCCGAGAAGAAATACTACCAGCATTATAGTACAATAACATTGGAAATAAAAAATGAAAATAAATATTTATTATGGACCACAGTTTTGTTTTCTGTGGCCATACAAGTGTTGCTGTTGGGACAACTTATCCACAATATTTCATGTTTCAACCCCACCAACTGCATGTGCACATTTATGTGGTGACTTTACTGTCATCTTATCTGGGTGTATTCACATATTAGATACCGTCAACCAAAACTGTCAACATAGGTTTCTTCAGTTCTCAAATGGGTCTGGCTGGCTGGCTATGTGTCATTCTTACAGACCAGACCAATGGAGCTAAAGGGATAGAAATTTACACATTTACTTTTTGTTTTTTTGAAAATTCCCTCCCAAAATAGGGTTTTAGTGGGGGGCTTCAATTTACAATGTAAGTTTATGCTAAATTGGTCCCTTAGTTTGTGTCCGGCAGCGTTCACGCTTGTTTTTTGAAAATTTAAACTATTTTAGCATGCATTGCCCAACAAAAGGTGAGAGTAATTTATCCATTGATTACCCCTTTTTCAAATTTAATTGATCACCCCCAACACAGCATGCTGCCAAAAGATGTTAGTTGTGTGACGTTTTCTATTGAGTGACTAACCCGATCTGTTAATAGAGAAAGTCACACAGTTATGCAATAGATTCTTGTATTAAGAATGATGCAGCTATATTTTGTGACTATGAAAGGAACATTGCAAACTCCAGAATCTCAAACTGCTGTTTTTGAACATTCTAGTTGGTATTTATCCATCTCCCCATGAGGACAGAATGTGGCACAAGGTCGGGTTTAGTGTGGGGACCAATTGTCTAGTTCCCTCGGCACTTGGACGGCCCCTCGAACGTTCAATTTTTGGCCTCAGGCCAAAACCTTGGATCCTTGTTGCCAAGTCAACAATGATCTTCAATGCTTAATTGGGCCATTTGCTGTTTTGGGGGATTTCAAAGATAGAAATTCTGGTTTATTGGGAGAAAAGTTGTTTTTTTAACAATTTTATTAACTCAGCTCAGTTGAGTTCATTTCAAAATTTAAAGGTTTTTAATTTAAATTTATGAAAGGGCCAGAATACAGATTAAACTTACTTTGTTGTTTTTAAGACGTACTTATTTTTCTACCAAAATAAACAGTTTACACATAAGCAATTACGTAGTGTTTTTTTCTTTTGCGAAAAAGCTGACTTCAATAATTTATCAATTTCAAACATATATATTCAAAGAAAACAATAATTGAAAAGTCTTTTCTCCCAATAAACCAGTTTCTAAAGAAAAAAGAAAGAAAAAAAAATTCTTCACAGAAACCAGTTTCTAAATAAGGAGATTTTTATGCGTATGGTCTTCCGTAGCAGAAATCGCCAATGGTTGAAATTCTCAAAAATGTTTTGGACTCATGTTTCAAAGAATGGACAAAATTTCTGTCTGTCTGTCTGGCCTCTGTCTGTCTGTCTGGCCTCTGTCTGTCTGTCTGGCCTCTGTCTGTTTGTGTATGCACCACGATTACTTAACAAGAGGCCATTGTATGAAGTTGATATTCCCCAGATATATTAGTCAGCACAGTGCCAAATTCTTTGGATTAATGGTTCTCAAGAAATCTAATAAAAATAAATGAAACAAGCCTGGCTGCTGCAGCATTAAACTCCACTCCAACTTCTATTCCGACTGATATGATTACTGCAACTTTTGTATTGTATATATATTATATTCGTGCATAAAATATGGACGTGAGAATGGAGCACAGCACAGGATTAAAAGACTCCTGCCTACCATGAGAGTTTCATTAGCTCGATCGGTAGATCAGAACCGCGTATAGGTTGCTACTAAGTTGTATGGTGGTTTGATACCTGCACAGAGCTTGTTTCTTTATTCACATTTATGATTTAGGCCACTTGTTTAGCAGTCGCTCACACCGGCGCAGGGCAAATATAGGTTCTCAAGTAATAAATGTCTTCATAATTATCATATATAATAAATTAAAAAATTATAAAAATATATGTTTTTTTGCATAAATGTATTTATTTATTAGAATGAAATAAGCCTGTGCATATCTGTATGATAGATTTTTGTTGATATCTAAGACTTGTCAATTTAACTCAGTCAGTAAGACCACCTCCTGGCAATCAATTGGTCGTGAGTTCAAATCACGGTAGGGGAATGTGAATTTTATATATCGGTTTACATCCCTAAATTTGTTGAGGATTGTTCTTGTTACAGTAGGAAAACAAAACCAACTGCCCTATTGCTCATAAACACAAACATACACACTGACTATTGTCGACTGCAATTCAACCCGGCAATGATTTCCACAACTTCATCACAGACTGCTTATTCATCCTCCTCAAGATTTTATTCCGCACGGATTTGTACAGTCATAGAAATAATCAAGTCAAGAAACTAATATCAGACATTTAAAGGTCACTGACTTTTCAATTCTGTTCTTCAAACTTGCAACCGATTAATCGGGGGAGAATCTTCAAGTACGGTCGCTATCTGACAAGGACCAATCATTCTCCGCTGATAAAACTTCTACCAAAGGCTATCGAGACGATCGACAATAGGTGCTTAACCTTTATTGCCATAATATTTTAATCTATCATACATCGCATCAGAAGAAATACTGCCCCGTCCCAACACCTACCGTAGATCTTTGTGCCCCTTGGATACTAAGAGTTTTGGAACAGAAACAGTCATTATGGTAAATATAAAGTCAGGAAGGCATTCTAAATATTGAGAAAGACTCTTCTAGAAAATACAATAATAATTTTACACGTTCCTGGGGAGCAATTCTGTGTTTTCGGCAATATTTATGTCTTTCAGTTTAAATGCTGACATATATATAATCTATTTATGATGATAACACTTACGGTCAATAAACCTTCGATGCTTATCAGTGTCAATTCTGTATTTCTTCTGATAAATCAATTCACTGATTTTTTAAAAATATGATGTCTGTATGGAAAGTTATTCGGCCATTTTGAATATCTATATTAGAAACTGTCAGACAAAACTAACATAGTCAATATCAACGTAGGTTTGTTCAGTTTTTATTAAATCTCATTGAATGTTGGATGGGGCTCTGCAAGGAGCCAAGCCCCCAGTCTTGGGGCCCTCAAATTTCTAGCTAGGCTTTTGAAAGGCTTGCCTACTCAACAAACACATGGACCTGTCAAAATCAACTTTAATGTGATTGTGTTGGTCAATCTATTAATCACTGCTAATCTATTAAACACTTGTTTGTTGCTGGGTTTGGGTTGTTCATGTGTTCTGACATTTATATGTATCTATGTATCCGGATGTTGCCCAGTTCTAATCATTCATAGTAGAAACTGAATGAGTAGGGAAAATGTTTTTGTATGTTTGTTAGATGGATAGACAGAAAGATAGATAGATAAGTTTAAATGCATTCTCCGAATGTGACTAACAATAGATCAGCTGATTAAAGAATGCAGAAGTTGATAGGTATAAACAAAAGAAATTGTTTTGGTTTTGTTGGGGCTAAAAGTATGTACCCTTCAAAAGATCACAGAGATGGAAATAGGTTCTAATTATAAACAATATTGAGAAGGAATTTTAAAATGGAAATATAATCAATCTTGCTCAAATAAAAATGTCCTCAATTGACTGGGGAGAAGTCTTGCCTGACACATCACTAAATACAGCAGTAACTAGAAGCCCAAATGGTCAGACAGGAGAAGTTGCCAGGGGTGCCACTTAGGTCCCTATCGGAGGCCTCTCCCTACTGGGGGAGTCGATGAAAGAAACAATGCGACTTAGGAAGAAGCGATATAAGTTACAACCAGTAGCAAATCTTTTTCAGTGTTCTCACGTTCCCTTGAAATAATCAGTTTTTCCAGAGCAGTGCACTGTTGCAAAAAGCTAAATAAATGGCTGTCATTTCTACAAAAATCTGAATTCATCTTCTTCTCTTCATCCGTCATGAAAGCAATTGTCCTTATACCCATTATGTAACATTGTTAATCACCGCTACCCACAACACTGGTTTATTGCTGGGTTTAGGTATTCATGTGTTCTCACATTTATATGTATCTATGTATCTATCTATGTATCCTAACTTTGTCCAGCCCTAACCGTTCATAGTAGAAACTTGAAATTTTGCACACACAATCTCCTCAATTTTGTTTTTTGAGAATTCCCCCCCTAAATAGGTTTTTTAAAGGGGAGTTCAATATGCAATGTAAGTTTATGCTAAATTTGTCACTAGTTTGTGCCCGCTTGTTTTTTGAAAATTCAGACCTTTTTTGTGATCACAGTCCAACGAAAGGTGAGAGAAGTAACTTATTCATTGATCATCCCCTTTTCTAACTTTTTAATTGATCACCCCCAACATAGCATATATGGGTGGTGGTGATTCATAATTTTCATTGGAATGCTAGTATTTTTTATCATCAAGCATTGTATTTCAAATGAGATACATTGTTTTGTTTTTAAATTTGTTGGAGAAGCGTTGTGTGGACTCTTGGGAAAATGATGAGATAATAGCAACGAGTCCATTGCTAACAAGAGTTCCTGCCGTATCAAAGACACAAAGGACGATATTGAATTAAAATGGAGGTAAAACTTGTCTAAAAGAAAATGAATGCTTTCATATGAAGAACCAAATAGATAGCAAGAGCTGGTGAACAGGTGGGAATAAAAAGTAAGTATATACAATAGAAACCGTCATGCAACTAATGGCTTTTGGCAGCATACCACGTTGGGGGTGATTAATTAAAAAAATTGGAAAAAGAAGTTATCAATGAATAAGTTACTTCTGTCACCTTTTGTTGGGTAGTGATCACTAAAGAAGTCTGAATTTTCAAAAAATAAGTATGAATGCTGCCTGACACAACCTAAGGGACCGATTTAGCATACCCTTACATTGTAAAATGACCCACCCACTAAAAACCTATTATGGGGGGAATTTTTTTTTTAAAAAGTTTTTTTCTTGACCTAATAAGGAGTAAATGTTTAAATTTTCAGTTCTCTAGCTCCATTCATGTGGCCTGTATGCAGGATACATACATACATAGACAGCCAGCCAGCCAAACTTAAAAACTGAAGAAACCTATG
>VCCN01000788.1:2316850-2346457 GCA_006491835.1 Architeuthis dux | reverse complement strand
ATTTCCGCCACAGGTGGCCGGATACGCAAATCATAACACATTTAACCATTTAATTCATATTTGGTATTTGTTTCTAACAGTCTTGATGCTTTGAGATGTGCATAATTAGTGAGTCAGTATTGTATTATTGAAGTGTTATTATGTGACTTCTGTTGGTCCGATAGTCCAGCACAGTTCTGAAATCAAGTGTGCTGAAAAATCAGTATTGTACTTGTATTCCATATCTTCAAGAAGATAACCAAGTTTCAAACCCTTAAACACCTTGAGTCTATGATGCAACTGTCAATTGTGAAACAACCAGTAATCCAGACAGTCTGCTTCTTACAGACCTTTCTGATTAATTGTATAGTGCAAGAAAAACTCTACAATTCATCACATTTGGTAGTTACAGCAAAATTATCTGTAAGTACAATACTGTACTGTATTTGTTTAATTAATATACCTGTATCATTTTCATTTATATCAATAAACTGTCAATCATTTATATTAATGTATTGCATTTAACCATTCAATTAATATTTAATATTTGTTTGATTTATGTTTCTAACAATCCTAATACGTTAAATTTATGCGATGTGCATAATCAGTGGGTCAGTGGTGTATCATTGAATTATTATAACATGGCCTCTGTTGGTCTAGCAAAACGGATAATCTAGCACAGTTCCGGAACCAAGGGTGACAGAAAATCAGTGGTGTACTTACATTCTGGTGAAATGAGAACAATCTACTGACATGGATTGAATTGAAGGTTTCTGTTTGAAATTCCCAGGTCACCAATTATGACAGACACGGTCTGAGCATACAACAGCTGAAACATTGTGACTATAACAACCAAGATGAAGATACTAGTCTAAATAGATTATTGTATAATAATTGTACTCATTGAGTTCTCACACCAGCAGTAACTGGTGGCTTTCACAGGAGATCAAGTGACAGCAAGTAATGTTCTCTCTAACCTTTTCAAGTCATTGTTTGCAAAAATCTTATGTTGTTTTTCCTGCGACAAAAGTATGTGCGCACTTTTGAATCAGACATAGGGAATCAATACTTTTTTCAATAAAAACTCAGTAAGCTATCTACAGAATTTGAAATCTTTTGTGCACACATTCATTTTTTTGTGTGCTGGTTGCAATACATTTGTGCGCTCACACATGCGCACAGCTTACACGGAACTATGACAGCAGGTCTCCTCAATAGTTCAGAACTCTTTTTCTGTATTCTAGTTGATTTTAGTAATGCTGTCATGCGGATGGTTTCAATTCGTCCCTGGATTCCCAATTCTTCCAAACCTCTTTGAAAGGTTTTTCGGGACTGTTCCAAGTGCTCCAATAATGATGGGTACAACTATCACCTTTATTTTCCGTAATTCTTTGCAGTTTTCTGGCAAGGTCCAGATATTTTTCCAGATTTTTACTTTCTTTCAATATTATCCTGTGGTCTGCTAGAACGAGCAGAAGTCCAGTATCAGACAACAAATTTTCATCTCCTCGTCTCTGAGAACTAAATATGGCCACCTTCTTCTTCTTCCTCTGATTATCATTATTATTCAATACCAATTTCTATTTCTGAATTATGTCTGTGATTGCTGTCCATAGAGCAGTTGATTTGGTGCTACTGTCCTGTTTGGCATCGCACTTCCGTTTTTGATGTGCCTGCAGCCATTGTCCGTGTCACGTCTTAATCTTTTGCAAACACTTAGACCCTGCTGCACCGAATGCCTCGTTTAATAGACCAACCATTCAAAACAACATGGACAGAATAGACCTTAAAGACAGAAACTTAAAGCGAATGCACCTCTTCAAAAAGACTGTAATCACTGAATCTTAATTAACTTAAATAATTAAAAAATGTTACAATTACAAATCATTCAGACAGCTCTTGTTAGTCACTCATTAGAAAGCCCCCCCCCCCCACTTCCCCAAATATAATAGAAGAGAAATAGTTTATTAGCTCTTAAAATCCTGTTGAAAATTTTCTAAGTCGAAAAGTCCAGTCCTGTAATGTTTGAGCAGAAAATGGCTAAAAATGGTTTGTTTATTCAAATGTTTTATAGTGTCTTTACTTGTGGGCAGATTGTTGTGAAAATTGGCAGTATTGCAGGAAAGACTTTGTTTTTTAATGTGATCAGGATTTTCAGTCATGTTTTTTCATGCGGTTTGAGGCACATTAGTATGTTCAGACTTAATAAATGACTATGGAAATGGAGCCAATAAACTGGAGTACCTACAAACTATAAGTTATCAAATTGAACTACAAACTAGAAGTTATCAAATTGAATTACACAAGTAAATTAATTCCTAAAAATAATTTGTATCTCAATAATCTGTTAATTAATACCTGCAAACTCCAAAAATGATTTTAATTTTTGTAAATAAATCATTTTAACTCCATAGTTTGTTTTTAAACTCATTCAACAATAAAGAATTTAACTCTTAAGATCCTGTTGAAAATTTCTAAGTCCAAAGCCCAGTCCTTTAAGGATTGAGAAGAAAATGGCTAAAAATGGGTTTGTTCATTCAAATGTTTATAGTGTCTTTACTTGTGGGCAGCTTGTTGTGAAAATTGGCAGTATTGCAGGAAAGACTTGTGCGCCCTTGTGCGTTTTAGGATTTTCGGCCATGTTTGTTTACGTGAGGCCTCATGCTCTTTAGGACTTCAAGAGTTAAGCATAAAATAGCAAGTAGAATAAAAATAGATATTTTTGAATGCTCGCTCAGTCTTGTATTTAATTTTCGATAAACAAAAACAGAAAGGCTTGGTTAGTCACTCAATAAACGTCTTTTGGCAGCGTGCTGTGTCAGGGTGATCAGTTAAAAAATTGGAAAAGGGGGTGGTCAATGAACAAGTTACCTTTTGTAGAGCGGTGATCACTAAAAAAGTCTGAATTTTTAAAAAAAAGCATGAACACTGCCGGACACAATCCCAGGGACCAATTTAGCATAAACTTACATACCCACCTCCCCGCAAAAACCTATTTTGGGGGGGGATTTAAAAAAAACAAACTGTTTCAATTTTCAGCCCTCTAGCTCCATTTGTGCAGCCATACAAAGATAGCCAGCCAGCCTGACCCAGTTAAAAACTGAAGAAATCAATGTTAATGTTGACAGTTTTGGTATAGGATTTCTAATAAACTATACATAGCTATCCATGCCATCATTAACTTTATAGGAATTAGCAAGTGCTAATGCTTATACATACATACATCTATATATGAAATCAAATGATGGATAATTTTATATCCAACAGAATATGATAATTATAATGACATTTATTAGTTGAGAGCCTATATTTGCCCAGCACCGGTGTGAGTGGCTGCATAAATGTGAATAAAGAAACAAACTCTGTGTGGGGAACGAGCCCGCGTCCAACTTGGAAGCAACCATATACGCAGGTTCTGCTCTACCGATAGAGCTAATGAAGATCTCATGGTAGGCAGGAGTCTTTTAATCCTACACTTTGTTGGCTTCTCTACTCTCACGTTCTTATTTTAGGCACAAATTTAATGTGGTTCTCTATTCCAACAGTATGAAATCAAATGACGGATAATTTTTATATCTGACAGAATATGATAATCATAATGACATTTATTAGTTGAGAACCTATATTTGCCCGGCACCGGTGTGAGCAATTGCTAAACCGGTGGACATGGAGTTCATTTCTTTATACACATTTACGATTTAGGCCGCTCGTTTAGCAGTAGCTCACAGCAGCGCCGGGCAAATATAGGTTCTCAACTAATGAATGTCATTATAATTATCATATATATATATATATATATGTAAAAAAAAATGTTTTGTTTGTTCATTTTGAATTAACTACTATTTCTGTAGTGGTAGGGCTGTACTAATTTATGGGCGATACTATATATGTATATATATATATGTATATATGTAGAGAGAGAGATTTGAACTGAATATAGGCCAGAATGCATCATCAGAGAATTGGCTCATTTATTTAGTTTTTGTTATTGCTGTGCTAGAATTTAGGGATTTTAGTTTCAAAAACTATTAGTCCATGACCTGTCGCTTTGCTTGGCAGATGGCTGCTACTGATACTATAAGTATAACAGATATGGTAATAATATCCGTTTTGATTGTATAATGTTCAACTAGAAATATTAAAACCCTGCTATGTTTGATTTAGAACAAAAATGAACTTTCTATTAAAAAGTGGTAGGGGTGTACTTATTTATGGCCAATACTGTAGATGGATAGATAATGAACAGATTGAGGCAGATAAATAAATCAATTATTTGTATTATCCACTAATCAGTTGCAGTCATCAGTTGCCTGGAACCTGGATGTAATCGGAGATTTCTATATTCCGCACCACTTTCCATAAACCGAGAGGCCCAGCGGAGCCTAAGGGCATTGCCTGGTTGTTGACTGTAGCTGATGAGAGAAGATGCAGCGGCATGTTTTCCAAGAGAGAGACGTGAGAAAATATGAGAGAATGACAATGCAGAACGTAATGAATTTAGGGATTTAAGGCAAGCGAACGGAGACAACGAAAGCAGACAAACTTCGGGCCACAAAGGAATCTGAAGAGCAAAGAAGAGAAGATGATTGTGATCACCCCAGCAAGTCGTGATTTTTGCATATTGAGAGAAGAATTGGGATATTCTTTTATGTAGTTATGTGATTATTACCCCGCTCCCCGCAACCTTTCATCTTTTCCTTTGTCCATGTTATGAGTGCCATTGGCCCCAGGGTAAGGACCTACCTATCTGCACACACACACACACACACACACACACACAAGAGACACAAAACAGGTCTGGTTAATCACTCAATAGAAACCGTCACATGACCAACATCTTTTGTCAGCATGCCATGTTGGGGGTGATCAATTAAAATGAGGAAAAAGGGGTGATCAATGAATGAGTTACTTCTCTCTTATCTTGTTGGGCAGTGATCACTAAAAAAAGTAAAGTGCGAATGCTGCCAGACACAAACTAAGGAACCAATTTAGCATAAACTTACACTGTAAATTGACCCCCATAAAAACCGGGGGGGGGGGTTGAAACAAAACAGAAAAATCGTTTTTTTCTAGACACAATTAGAAGTAACTGTTTAAAGCCATGACTTATGGCTGCGAAACATGGAAATTAACAAAACAAGCTGAAAACCAACTCCGAATAGCACAGAGAGCCATAGAAAGAGCACTGCTAGGGATAACTCTAAGAGATAGAAAAAGATTAACATGGATTCGAGGGTGGACCAGGGTGAAGGATATTATATGAATAATTAAGCAACAAAAATATTCAGCCCACTTTTCAAAAAACAAGCGAACAAACTAGTGATCAATTTAGCATAGACTTACATTGCAAATTGAACCCCCTAATAAAAACCTATTTAGTGAGGGAATTTAAAAAAATAATTTGTTTCTTCTAGGCATAATAAGGAGTAAATGTTGAAATTTTCAGCCCTCTAGCTCCACTAGTGCGGCTTGTACACATGATACATACATAGCCAGCCAGCCAGGCAGACCAACTTGAAAACTGAAAGAAACCTATGTTGACAGTTTTGGTTGACGGTTTCTAACTTGCTTCATGAGATATTTATAGATGTACTAGAAGGGAATCCCGGCATTGCCCGCTAGAATAAGTAAGTATCATGAGTTATTCCCCTTAGGCAGAAGACTTCCACTAGGCGGTGCTGTTTTACATTCTGGTCAACGAGCAGCCATTATTGCATTGTGTTATTAGTAGAAGACAGAGCTCGGAAAGACACACGTGTTTGGTTGACCGCAGACATTATTTGAATAAAAGGATCTGTAAGTACATAATCTTTTGATGCATTTTTAATCTGTTAATATCTGTCATTAAACCAAGCCTACAGATTTGATATATGGTTAGTTAGTATTCTGTTTTAACTGGCCGAGAGTGCTCCCACAAATTCAACAATGGAACCATAGCAATAAAGAAAATGTAGATACTGTTAAAAAAATGGACCTGCAAAGTTTTTTTACTAGAGCCTGGTGTAACTACAGCCCGGCTCGTATCTTGAAGGAAAAGGTTTAACGCTTCTTACTGGTGTACATAAACGTAATGTTGTACTGAACGTAAAGTTGTACCAAAATGTTGTACTGAACGTAATGTTGTACTAAAAACGTTGTGCCAACACCTTGTAATAAAGATCGTTTATGTACACCAGTAAGAAGCATTAAACCTTTTCCTTCATGAATACAAGTCGGACTGTAGTTACAGTGAAAATGTAATTCGCCTTTGCCAGTCTGTAGCTTGTCTTTGGGCTTTGGTGTCGTGATACGGACTGCCCAGGTGGAGTCTTGTGGTGCCTTAATATGGGCCAAGAAATGTGTGTGAGCTGAACACATGTTTTGAATTAACCCTGGATACATAAGGTCAAGCTATTCCGACCCCAGCCTCGGCACAATCAAATCTGGGTTTGCCTTTTACGGAGGAAAAATGTCGACAAATTCACCAGGGGTGTCCCTGGAGACTTCTGATGCCACTTATATTCTCTTTAGTGGGGACAAGGCCGGGCGAAACGACTCTGCCTGTCTGCAGAGGAGATCGTTTCATTATCACGAAGCGCGTATGATGGTGCCTAGCTACTCCCCACTCCAACTCTTCAACCCCGGACACCTGGCTCCCTGTGAATTTACTTTTCTAAAATTATTTCTGTCTGGCGTCAGCTACACCCAGAAGTTGGAATTTAGAATAATTTATGGCATGGACAGCGGATAATACGTCTAATCCAACAGTCGCATGTATGCATACAGTGAAAAACTGTAATTAGATCAAATATCACGTATGTGCAAATGTTTCAGCGTTGATTTCACCAAGTCAGAATGATATCACGGAGATAAAATACCAAATTTACAGTCAGGTTTACATGTAAACTTGTGTCAAAAACATAAATAAAAAATATCATTTTATATAAAATAATCTAAATAGGAATTTCTGACATCTAAACGCAACACAAAACAACTAAATCTAGATGAGAAACATCTGAAAATATCTAAAAATGGAAGTTACATCAGATATCAGCCTGGAGGGAGCTCGGAACTGGGTTTTCTTTGTTCATGTAGCATGATGCATGATGCACATGTCCTTGTTGCAGCGGCCTTTATGGCGCAGCGAAGTCGGTGACCAGGCAGGTTCATGGCCCAAAAATGCCCCATCGAACATGAGGGAAAGAGGAGAGAGATACATATAAAATACGGGAAATATACCATATCTTCCGGGTGGAAATGTAAATTACACATAACTTCTCCGTCTTGAGAGAAAATAAAACAACAGAGTCCGTCTGTTATCTATTAAAATGGATTAATTTATTTCTGGAAACGCTTCTCGGATTCAACGATGGTTCAAATCCTAACACTTCAGCAAAGCGCTAATTTTCTTTGAATAAAAATATTCTCAATAACTATCAATGTAATCTACTATCAGAGTCGTTGGCTGTCTGCCTCCTTTCTACCACTTTAATGTCTAACCACCTCTCTCTCTGTCTACCTCCCCATGTCTGGCGGAGCAGCCAAAACCAGGTCTGCTGGGGTCAAGATCTGCCCTGTCCAACGTATTTTACCGCCAAAGGAATCAAACTCTTTGTTTAACGGTTCAGCCAATCACTGACAAGAGATTTCAAAAGCCCTGTGGAAGGGTGTTTGATTAGTTTACTACATATTCCTCTAACATTGCTTGCTTGTAAAATTATTCCTGCCTGTATTATTTGACACTTTGTTCATGCATTATTCTGAGGTTCATCTGGACATCTTTGCCAAAATTGGTAAAGATTCATTGAGAAATGGTGACGTTGTTTCAAGACAAACAAACAAACAAACTTTCACTTTATTATATAAAAAAAGATATAGATAGATAGATAAACAGCACACACACATATACACACATATATGAGTGGGGGGCGTGTGTGTGCATGTAAAGATATATTTACACATACACATATGTGAGCGTGCATATGTTTATATTTATCTAATCATAGATATAAATATATACCTATTTAAACATACATACATGAACACACATATATAAACATACATGCATGTTTCGTTAAATACAACGGACAGGGAAAACCTTTTCATCTTTTTAGTTAATTTTTCTTGTTTACGCACAAGAGAACGTATATAAATGTATATAAATATTGTCCGAACGATATGTCAGATCAAGCGCTTTCAACTGTACGTTCAGTCATTTTCAAGACGGTTAAAACTTTATTGTTTGCCCAGTTTAAATAGTGTCAAAATTAATGCTGTTCTCTTGTGCATAAACAAGAAAAATTAACCAAAAACATGAAAAGGTTCTCTTTGTCTCTCGTATTTGACCAAACATGCATTAATGAAGGATTACTGCCCAGATACACAATATATAAAGAAACATGTATATACACACACAAAATAGATAGCTATGAACGGACTGAGAATGATAGATATATATGAACAGGCTGAGATAGATAGATAGATATGAACAGATAGATAGATAGATATGAACGGACTGAGATAGATAGATAGATATGAACGGACTGAGATAGATAGATAGATATGAACAGATAGATAGATAGATAGATATGAACGGACAGATAGATATGAATGGACTGAGATAGATAGATATGAACGGACATAGATAGACATGGATGGACTCAGATAGATAGATAATCTTCTGAGAGGACGGTTATCACAGAAGTTTGTTACCAACTTTAAACTCAATATAATTCATATCATCGCTGTTTTGGAGTTGTTTGTGTCTGTGTGTGTTCGAAGGTGATTATTTTCTTATTCAGTTCTCAACCAATAACTCTTTCAACAAAAGCCCTGCTCTGTAATACCATGCATTGTAGTCAGTTCTGTCTTACATCAGAAATGTATTCACAATTGCAGAGGTCAAAAGAAGCAAACGTAGCAGCTGTCATTTTTTATTGGAGATTTTGTAGAGAGTTGATCCATTCAGTGGAGAGCAGCAGACAGACATGAATGCAAATATCAGGTTCCCCAATGTAAACAAGCAAATTTCAATAATTCATTATATATAAAGAACAATGATCAACAAGCAGACCTCTTCAATCATTCTGTATGTCGTTCCCCCTTAGTAATTCTCAGGAGCAAAGATTATTACACATAAATGTTCCTTTGTCAATTTTTAAAAAATAAATTTTTCTCTTTTTATTTTTTTTATTGTGATATTTTCATATTTAACACTTTTGAGACTCCTGGGTTCTATTGACTACACACACATTTTGCAACCAGCACACAAAAGAAATTAATGTGTGCACAAAAGATTTCAAATTCTGTAGATAGCTTCATCATCATCATTTTAAACAGCCTTTTAACGTCCGTTGTTGGACATAGACCTTCCTCAAGATTCGCCAGATCTCTCTATCATGGGCATTGTGGAGCCAATACTTTCTGAACTTATTTTCTGTCAGCCACAGTTTTGCATATGATCTCTGGGGATCCATGTTGTGAGTCATATTGTCTAGTGCAGGGGTTCCCAACCTTTTTTGCGTCATCGCCCATTTTCACATGGAAAATATTTCCACCGCCCACTTGTATAGTAAATATTCAAAAGCATACCAAAAATGTTTGGTAAAAGTTTGTTACTGGTTTGTAAACTGACTTTTTATGATGTAGTAAAAATACCAAAGGGAGGTAACAAATATTGCTGACCTTTTTATACAGGTTCTTTGCATATCTCCTTTGTAGTTTGAATGTTTTTTTTCGGGTAGCATATGTTGAAATACCTTCTTAATACTCAAAATCCTATATCACACACCAAAATTTCCCATCGCCCACCATTTTCTGTTCAGTTGCTCATCGCCCACCCAACAGTTGAAATCGCCCACCAGTGGGCAATATCACCCAGGTTGGGAAACCCTGGTGTAGTGGTTGTCTGACATTCTTGCAACATGACCTGCCCATTGCCATTTCAGTTTTCTTATTGATTCTGTGATATCTGTGACTCCTGTTTTTTCTCTAATATACTGTGCAGTCTTGTGATCTCTGCATGTGATGCCAACATGGCTCTTAGTTTTTGAGGCTCTTAGTTTGAGAGCCAATCTTTTGGTTAGGTTCCACATTTCAGCTCCATCGGTGACTATAGGGAGAACACATTGGTTATAGACCCTTCTTTTTAGGACTAATGGAATTTTTTTGTTCTTGAATGTTGTG
The DNA here is from genome assembly GCA_006491835.1 of Architeuthis dux. Lineage (NCBI taxonomy): Eukaryota > Metazoa > Mollusca > Cephalopoda > Oegopsida > Architeuthidae > Architeuthis > Architeuthis dux. The sequence goes on along the minus strand of VCCN01000788.1, from coordinate 2,336,314 downwards.
CCTGCTCTACCCAAAGCTTGCCAGCCTGGTGATTCTTTGTTTGATTTCTTCTTCTTTTGAGGATTTCATAGCGATTCGCTGTCCCAGGTAGATGCAGTGGTCTACTTTCTTTAGTTAAGCCTTTTCGATTTTGATCATTGTGTCTTTGTCCTCAACATATTTCTTGTACATGAAATTGGTTTTACTGAAGTTCATATGAAAACCTACTTTCTTGCTCTCTCCATTCAGTTTGTCTAACATTATCTGGAGTTCATGAAAGTTCTCCGCAAAGAGGACGATGTCATCCACAAATCTGAGGTTACTTAGGTATTCTCCATCAATTCTGATTCCTTTATTTGTTCAGTCTACTGAGTTTTATTGAAAATATATTGATTCACTGTTGAATACAAAATTGTCACTGGAAAAAAATTTGCTCAACATAATATTTTTGTGCACACTGACTGCTAAAAATTAGAGGAAACATTACTCCTGCGACATATTTATCCCAAGGTTTCTATGACTGCTGGGATATATATGTCCCGTAGATCTCTTTTAGAAGTCTACTTGGACATTTTAATTCAGGCATTAAGCACATTAATAAGTTAGTCTTGAAAGGGTTCAAGCTTTAAAATGCTTAACGGGCTCAAGCCTTCTACACAATGTTAATATTTGGAGGTAATTCAAACATAGCTAGAGATTTGGGGGCCTGTGGGGCTTGACTCCTTGAGGGGCCCCCTCCAACTTTCAGTGAGATTTGATGAAAAAGGAAACTTTGCAATAAATAGACTTGCACTATCACTTAATTGGTGAAAAATAACACCAAAGGCAAAATTATTATTTATACAATTCATGTATGTACAAATAGATCCTTGTTATTATATAATGTCATTTAGAATTGCAGTAAGTGAACTATAATTGGGGGGGGGGGTTCATATAGCCCCCTTCCCCTTAGCTACACCTCTGTTTAGGTCAGGGGTGGGCAAACTTTTCTCCCCGAAGTGGGGCCACATGAAACATCTGTAAAGATTCTAGCGGGTTGCATTCAACAAAAAAATATATTTACTAAAAACTAAAATTGTATTTTCACATAAAAATACAATTATTCATACAACTTTATTATTTGGTACACAAAGAAAGTATCAGATAAAACTGAATTTAATATTATGTTACTTCATAAATGTGAGAATGTCAGTCTGGGATCCCATAAATTGAAATAAGCCTTGCGGGCCGCATGTGGCCAGTGGGCCGCTGTTTGCCCACCCCTGGTTTAGGCGCTACACATCCTACCTTGTATGATTCTATGTCACACAGAGCAAGGTTTAACGCACCCAAGCTACACATAAAAGGCCACAGAATCATATGAATACATCCGGATATACCTGTGTGAAATCATTGTTAGAAACCATCAACCAAAACTGTCAACATAGGTTTCTTCAGTTTTTAAGTGAGTCTGGTTGATTATGTATGTATCATGCGTACAGGCCACACCAATGGAACTAGAGGGCTGAAAATTTAAATATTTACTCCTTATTATGTCAAGAAAAAAATGTTTGCTTTTGTTTTTTAAAAATAACCCCCCTAAATAGGATTTTATTGGCGGGTTCAGTTTGCAATGTAACTTCATGCTAAATTAGTCACTAGATTTTGTCTGGCAGCATTCATGCTTTTTCTTTTTTAAATTTAGACTTTTTTAGTGATCACTGCCCAACGAAAGATGAGAGAAGTAACCTATTCATTGATCACCCCCTTTTTTTTTTTAAATTTGCAATGTAAGTGTATGATAAATTGATCCCTTTGTTTGTGTCCGGCAGCATTCATGCTTGTTTTTTGAAAATTTAGACGTTTTTGGTGATCACTGCCCAACAAAATGCGAGAGAAGTAACTTATTCATTGATCACCCCAACACGTTATGCTGCCAAAAGACATTAGTCACTTGACAGTTTCTATTGAGTGACTAACCAGACCCGTAATTTTGTGTTTCACTTCCAGCCTGTTCTACAAGTCAAAGTATCCGCTCTGGTTTATGAGCAGGATTAACCGTTTTTATTGAATGAATCTAAGTGATTTTGTTTATAACAGTGAAAACATCCGGATTGGTCGCACTCTATTAATTTATTATAAATAGTTGCCTATAAATATTGGTTTATGGATCTTATTGTAATTGGATAGACTTTGAGGACTTATTGCATCCAATACAAGATTTATGATTCTGTAACATACGGCTGGACTATTTAGTCTTTTGTTCTACAATAAACAATGAAAATAACCTAGTTTTATATAGAGAACTTTTGTAATCGAGAAACTATAAAATATACACATAGGGCCCTTTAAGAAGCTAAACATGGGGTAATAAGTGTAAGGGGATCGTAAAAATGAAATAAATGTGATGGTCATGGAAAACCAGTGAAATGAAAGTAATGAAGTTTTATGATATGCCGATCGTAGTCTTTCAAGTTTTATGTACTCAAAATGCAGCATTAATAAAAATGGTTCATCACTTCTGTGATTCCTTATATGAAGAAAACTCATGTTTAGACGGACAGAGATCTGCCTCTGCATCTCCATATAGCTGGAAAGAAAAAACAGTACTCGAGAATTAGTTTCCATCCACTATTTTTGATGCTCCCTACATGAAAGGGGTGCAAGTGGCCTAATGGTTATTAGAATGACAGAGAATGAAATCAGCGAACCGAGTTTAAACTCCAGCTGAGACAGTTTGTGTTCACTTTGCACTAATGCTCTTGGGAAAGGAATGAATCCATGTCTCCCCCCCCCTCCCGACCCACCCAGCTATGGCTAAATAGCAGGACAGACTGGGCTCTCTAGCCATGGTTGGCAACCAGTCTAGGAAATGAACAATTTTGATTCCAAACCAGAGAGTGGAGCCCCCATAACCCTTTATAGGACGCCCCTAAAAATATTTTAGACATCTAAACAACCGTTTTGTATGTTAAACTAGACCTAATTACAAGATACTTTCAGTTGCAAGTTTTCTGAAATGTTTTGTTTATGGGAGCAAAAACCCCTCCAATGAAGTGATCATATATGGTGCCTCACCCAAAAAGTGGCCAAAAATGGAAAAAATATAAGAAAATTAAAAAGTAGAAAGTTAAATAAAACATAGATTAAAGAATAACATTCAATATAATAAATAGATACAAAAAATTGATACTGACAAAAAAAATAACACCTCCGGGTTGATTTTAAAGTTTTATTGTGAGGGCCAAAAACAGGCTAATTTAATGGGGCGTGGTATGCAGTTTCTGTCTTTGTTCAAGCACAAGTGTACTTTGCAAAGCTTGCAGACCACATTGGTGCGGATTATGTTGTCTTTGTGGCTACAATATTTGCATGTGGCTGACGGGCCATCAAGTGATCATATATAGTCATTTAGTTAATTATTTGTATAAATCTTTCACTCTAGTACTCTGATCCATAACTCTAAGAGATAGAAAAAAAAAGAACAACTTGTTCATTGATCACCCTTATTTCCAATTTTTTAATTGATCACCCCCAACAGTTTTAAGGGTTAAGGCAGCTGAATGCTAACTTTGACTTCCGTCCTGCAGCTCCTGCAGCCAAGCTGATGGCAAACGTATCAGCAAGACCGAGAGGGGGATTCTATCAACTGGGCATCCCAGGAATTATATAATTAAACTAATTCATAGTTTGAAGCTGCCTGATTATACACAAAATAAAGTTATTATTTTAAATTATTCTTTGTTGCAACTTAATAAATGGAAGGCGAGAATACTAGTAATCTTATTGACAAAAGTGGGGAATGACTTGAAAAGGTTGGGAACCACTGGTCTATTGGCTGTTCAAAGCTATCCATACATTTTACACTATATTCTTCAAAAGGGGTATTGTAGCATAACGGGCGATCGAGCTTCTACTTCTCTGGTCGCCATGAGGGGAAAGAGACAGAGATACACATTTTTCCTCCGCGGACTGCGGACTGCAATGATGACGATGATGATGATGATGTCTCTTTGTCCAGATCGCCTCCGCGGGGCCGGACTGCGATGATGATGATGATGATAATGGTGTCTCTCTGTCCAGTCTGCCGACGGGAGCCAAATTTCTCTGCTACTGCTACTGCCATCAGGCAGGGCTTCCCGACCCCCACTAACTTTTCTGTTTCGACCTAGCCTTTATATACCTAATGGTCATAACTCCTCCCACTTTTCAAATTCTCAACGTTTTTTTTGATAACATGATACCCCAGTTGGTCACGTAGGCAGCTTGACACAGATTCCAAGTCTGACCAAGTTCCATTTCGTTACAGTATGCCAACACAGCCGGACAGGACAGGTATACTGGAATAAAAAGCCTATATTTGCCCGGAGTCGGTGTGAGCGACTTCTAAACGAGCGTCCCAAATCGTAAATGTGAATAAAGAAACGAACTTCGTGCGGGGATCGAACCCGCGTCCACCTTGGAAGCCACCTATACGCGGTGCTGTTCTACCATTGAACTAACGAAGATCACATGATAGACAGGAGTCTTTTATCCTACACTTAGTTGGCCTCTCCATTCACACGTTCCGATTTTAGGCACGAATATAGTGCGGCTCTCTTATGTCGACAGTATGAAATCAAATGATCCGCACTATATTCGTGCCTAAAATCGGAACGTGTGAATGGAGAGGCCAACTAAGTGTAGGATAAAAGACTCCTGTCTATCATGTGATCTTCGTTAGTTCAATGGTAGAACAGCACCGCGTATAGGTGGCTTCCAAGGTGGACGCGGGTTCGATCCCCGCACGAAGTTCGTTTCTTTATTCACATTTACGATTTGGGACGCTCGTTTAGAAGTCGCTCACACCGACTCCGGGCAAATATAGGCTCTCACTAATAAGTGTCATTATAATTATCATATTCTGTCGATTGGATATACAATTATCCATCATTTGATTTCACACATATATGTACAAATATACATTCTAATGGTTCTTTGGACGATTGAACTCCTTCTTGTTATTTGTGTTGTAAACTCAACGTTTCGACTAATCCATTCTTCGACCTTCTTCAGGTGTAAAATCCGAGTGTGATGGTTTAAATAGAAGTTATGTTTAAAGCAGGTAACCCTTAGAGCACATGGCCCCGGTGTTTATGTGTCTTTGTGTTGTCGGGTTTAGGTTTGTTGAGAAGTGGAAGTCACATCGGGTTGAAATCCGCACTTGTCTGACTAATGCATTTAGTCAACATTTTGATGTGAGCAACACAAATAACAAGGAGTTCAATCGTCCGAAGAACCATTTGAATATTAATGACACTTCTCAAAACTATAGAAAATACAAATATACATGTTTACATATGTGTGTGTGTGTATATGAGGTGTCTGAGAGGAAGACAATGTATGGAGTGTATCATTAATCTGTATACATGGATCATTGTATGTGTGTATGCGTATGCATATAAGTTTGCACACTGTATATACAGGTGAGTATTTTGAATGTATTTGGATGAATAGTTTATCTCACTTCATTCATGTGGGAATATTTGAATGCGCACCAATACCTCATTTTATTTTTCCTCTGAGAAAGGAACTTCCTCTGTGAATGGAACTTCATTTTAATGAAAATTGTATATTGTAGCAGCTTAACAGCCAAAACCACAAAAAGTAATTCTCATTGCTCAGCCATGCCTAGAATTTCCTGCTTAAATCTGAGCGTCCTTGTGAGGAACTATCCCGCTGGTTCGCTTTTGTGTTTGGGAGTGTTTGCTCATTGCTACATCATACCGCTTGTGCAACAATTTTGTAATGTTTTAAAGTACAACATTTTTTTTTAAAATTCAGTCCTCGTGTTATCCCATCCTGTCACATAAGTGTAAAACAATATCATATAAATTAATTTATTGTAAGAGATCTTAGTACCAATCATATGAATAATGGTTGGAGAAAATTCTGACTAAAAATTATTTGTTTCAAATGTTCTAGGTTGAAGAAATGACCTCTAGTGTTCTCAAATGACCTCCGAGGTCAACCTCACATGGCCTACGTCACAAGCTGACCTCTTGTGAGTCTATATGCCGAATATTACATTGATAGGCCTTGTAGTTTTAGATGTGAAAGAGGCACGGACAAACAAGCAAAGGTTCAAATATTAGTATATACAAACTTTCTTTCAATAATCAAAAGAACTTATATGCATAAAAACTATGTTTTACCTTCCTTGGATAACAAAGTTATTCCCACACACACTGCACAAACACCCTTGTCCTTTAGCCATTCTGTTTTCATCTGCTATAACCCTTTTAGCACACCATACTATATTCCCTCACTGATAGAATCAACCTATTTTATTAATGTATTGACTGAGAAGTTTCGATAAAAAGCTCTACCCAAGAGACTCTCGGGGCCATCTTCTTTGGTCCTCCGCACCCTGGTGTGATGCACCAGCTGCACTCCCCACCTCTCAGGGACCCTGGATAGCGGAGTAAAAATGTGGAACATATTAATTCCATTAATCAAGGTATTGATATATATTTGTAAGCAAAGTTATGAGGCTTAACTTCGGTCTGGCACTAGGCCACAGTAGTGGGTTTACCCAGTGAGGATCAAACTCACTACGTTAGGGAATTGATCCGCAAGACAACCATGATAACCATCATACCTTTATATTTATTTATTAACATTTGGCTTTGTCAGACACAAAATCACAGTAGCAGGACATTCGGTGAGGATTGAACTCATTACACAAACAAATTGTTTGTAGGACAAGCTTACTAACCATTGTAAACTTTATAAATGAAGTCTGTCCAGAAAGTATCCAGCCATTTTGAATATCTCGAGAACTGTTTGCGTGGCCTTGATGTAACTTGGTTACTCTCTCTCTTGTCGGCAGTGAGACACCATTGAGTGAGCCTGTCCATTTTTTACATCTTATGCTGTTTTTTTTTTTGCAAAAACATCACATCACACAGGTCTGTCAGCCCCCTACAGTCCAGTCAGTGACTTCTGGCTTTTTGATGGTGAAAGGGAGGAGATTTCAGACCGTGGACAAGATTAAAGAGAATGTGATGAGACAGCTGATGGCAATCCTGAAAGAGGACTTTGCAGACTTTTGAAAAGTTTAAGGATAAGTGTGTGTGATCACAAGGGGAGTACTTTGAAGGGGACTAAGGCACCATTGCCTTAGGTAAGCTATTTTTTCTATAACATCATACAATGTTGGATCCCGAGCCACATTGGGTTAAAAGGAAATGACAGGGCTGACTCGGCAGCCAAATCAACTCTAGATATGATCCCTGATAACACGTACAAAATTCCAAATACTGATTTGAAAACCAAAATTAACCAGTTTAGCCAAAGAAAATGGCAACAATGTTGGAATAACAACACTAAACTATTTTCAATAAAACCCATTTTAGGAGAATGGAAACTGGGTTTCAGAAAATCCTGTAAAGAACAGGTCACTGTGTCCAGATTGCACATTGACCACTCAAGAATTACTCACTCGTGCATACTTAAACAAGATGGACAACCAGTGTGTACAGAGTGCCAAACACTATTCATTGTAAAACACATTCTAATTGAATGTGGTGATCTTGCTTTCACCAGATAATGCTTTTACAAAGCAAACAATATGAAAGACCTATTCGAGAACGTCGATATACACAACATCCTATCCTTCCCGAGGGAAGTGAAACTATACTCAAAAATATTTAAAAACAGATTCGATATACATACCTTGACAACAAATTGTCTACAAAAATGTGCCTACATTAATTTGCCTACAATAATTTGTCCGCAATAGTCTGTCTACTATAATTTGTCTACATAAATTGTGTATTTAAAAAGAAACCAAATTCAGCATTAAATGACCCACTGATTGATTGAGAATATTTACATATGTGTGTTTCTATGTATGACTGAGTGTGTGTCTTTGTGTATGCTTGTGTTCAGCATTTGCATATTTTGATTGATTTGTTTAGCGGCATATCAACCTTGATGGGTCATTTAATGCGACTTTGGTGAAAGGTTATTTTTTTTAATTAGAGTCTTGCAACTTTGGTTAGAGGTTACTTTTCCTTAACTAAAGTCTTGCAGCTTTGGTGCAAAAACAGGTGGCCCCTGTTTGGAAGGGTCTTACCCCTCTGCAGGGGATGCAGTCGGCGCATTCTAGGCTTGTGCTGATATATATGTATGTATAAAAAAGCTTGTATTTGTAAAATGTAGATGAGTTTGTTTGAATGTGTGTCACATGAATACAGGCCGAGGTAGAAGTAATAGTGGTGGTCAATAATATTGTACGCAATACACAAGATCTTTATTCAGTATTGTCATTTATCTTGCATACAAATCCCTGGGAACTGATGTAAAAACTCTGTAAAAAAGCCGAGTTGTTAAGTGCATTGAAGCAAATGGTCAGCATTTTGAACCAATGCGGTCATTGGAATCTTTCTGTTTTGTTAGAAACCATCAACCAAAACCGTCACCAAAACTTTCTTCAGTTTTTAAGCTGGTCTGGCTGGTTATGTATATATCGCGCATACAGGCCAAAACAATGTGGCTAGAGGGCTGATAATTTACACACACTCCTTATTATGTCTAGAAAAAAATGTTTTTGTTTTTTCAAAATTCCCCCTCAAAATGGGTTTTTAGAGGAAGGGTTCAATTTACAGTTTAAGTTTATGCTAAATTAGTCCCTTAGTTTGTGTCCGTCAGCTTTCACGATTGTTTTTCGAAAATTCAGATATGTTTAGTGATCACTCCTCAACATAATGTGAGAGAAATAATTTATTCATAGATCACCCTTTTTTCCAAATTTTTAATTGATCACCCCAACACGTCATGCTACCAAAAGACGTTGGTCACATGATGGTTTCTATTGAGTGACTAACCAGACCTGTTATTATTATTGTGAATTGATGTTTATGTGACGAAGAAAGAATTACAATACTTCCAAGTAAATGTCCTTGTATATACGCATGATGTGGGCGCCGCCATTTACAATGTAAATGAAACGCATGCACGCGGGGAGTGTTTTTTATCAGAACGGCAGTGAGTGAGGTGCCTGTATGTTATGCCAGCTTAATTTGAATACGCAAAAAGTTGCTAGCTACTTAACAGCGCAAGAGAGAGACCAGGGCAGAACGCTGTGGATCATGATTTGTAACGGATTCGTGAATATAGATGCGGATGCAAGTGAATTCTTCACAGAGAGATTGTCGGAATGTAATGGTGTTAGACGGTGTGTCAGTCTTTTTCGCACTCAGCAGTGTACTTCCAATGACTGTCTACCAGATTGTTTGTTCCTGACTGGTTTCAGCGCATTTGGTTTTGCACTATCTCCATGAACTTCTGCACACAAGCTGTGTTGTGTGTCCTGACTCCTTTAGTGCCTTTGGTTTGGTGCTATCTCTGTGAACTTCTGCACACAAGCTGTGCCGTGTGTCCTGACTCCTTTAATGTATTTGATTTTGCACCATCTCCGTGAACTTCTGCACACAAGCTGTGTTGTGTGTCCTGACTCCTTTAGTGTGTTTGGTTTGGCACTATCTCTGTGAACTCTCCTGCACACAAGCTGTGTTGTGTGTTTTGACTTTGTTTTCGGGCATAGCAAGTAACCGTAAGAAAACACTACAGTTTATGTGTTTGATGACTAAATATGATTTTCTTAACTTTGACGAGTCACTATTATTTTTTCTATAATAAATGTTTACGTACTATGATGTTGTTATTGACTGCCCAACCCTTTATGTGTAAATAGTTACACCTGTGTAATATGTTCAGAGGGTTACCTGAGGTAGGGGGGTATTTGAAAACAACCCCCGGGACCCCAATGGAAGATTCTTAGTGAAAGGGGCCCCAAAACTTTATTAATTTATTATTAGTTCACCTACTGCATTTCTACTGAAAAAAATATCACTAAATGTTGGAGGGGGCCCCTCGAGAAGCCAAGCACCCCGGGGCCCCAAATCTCCAGTTATACCTCAGAATATGTTATCTTACTGTTGCTTGCTGCTACTGGTCCTGTTACTGGTCCCTGTCAAGGTTTGACTGGGTGTTATAGCATTTACAGTTATTATAACATGTGTATATGTATACATGTAAAAAAATAGATGGAGTGTCCTCACAAGCAGACCAAGATGAAACATATTTGTAGGTATGTCTCTACTTACATGTGAGAGAGAGAGATATGTGGGGAAGAAGAGAGGACTCAAACTAATTAGGTTATGTGCATTTATATAAAAGATTTGTGTCTATGTAGGGTTTATAGGTGGGTTTAAACGGGATGTAGGGTTACATAAGTGCTTGGAAATATTCTTGGAATGTGAGATTGAAGAATAAAAAACAACATTATTTCTTAATGTTTTTGTGTTACTTATTGACTAACAAACAAACACAATGAAAGAAATTCAAGAGTACATAGATAGATAGATAGATAGATAATGGATAGACTAGAATATAAACAAGATATAAACAAGTTTGAATATATAGATAGATAGATAGATAGATAATGGATAGACTAGGATATAAACAAGCTTGAATAGATAGATAGATAATGGATAGACTAGAATTGATAGCTAGATATAAACCAGCTTGAATAGATAGATAGATAAGACAATATGTATTTGGTTGAATGACATTTTCTGATTGAGTCTTGAAACCACGACCAACTGATTGGTAGCTTGGGCTCTTACCAACTGAGCTAAATTGACATGTCTTGCACGAAATACATCTTACCTATACGCAAGGTCTTATTTCATTCTAATAAATACATTCATACTAAAAATATATATTTTCATAATTTTTTATATTTATTATATATACAATACAACGGTTGCAGTAATCATCTTCAGTCGGAATAGAAACTGGAGTGAAGTTTGACCCTTCAGCAGTCAGGCTTGTTAACTTCCTTATTGCATTAATATCTCATCAATACGTTGTATAGTTATACTTATTGGAGCCACTGTATGACCTTTGGGAGAGTTTGTTATGCTGTGTTCAACTACCATATTTTTTTGTTACTTATTGACTAACAAACAAACACAATGCAAGACTAGATAGATAGATAGATAGATAGATAGATAGATAGATAGATAATGCATGCAAGACTAGATAGATAGATAATGGATAGACTTGGATTGATAGCTAGATATAAACAAGCTTGAATATATAGATAGATAGATACAACAATATGTATTTGGCTGAATGACATTTTCTGAGCGAGTCTGTGTCTATATTTGCCCTGATATAATGAGACTAGTAAAGAAGAATATCTATCTCAATGCCTCTGGCTGACGAGTTCCCAATAACATTCCACAGTTGGGCGCCCCACGCCCCCACACCCGTTTCCTTTCTCCTACTTTAACTTATAACCATCATACCACCATATTTTCCACACCTACTGCCAAAAAATAACTTTTTTTTTTTAAATTTGGCTTTTGTTGACTGTAAAGAAGGGGTGGGCAGACTTTTCTCCCTGAGGGTCGCATGAAACATCTGTAAGGTCTCTAGCAGGTCGCATTCGACAAAAAACTAAATTTACTAAAAACTAAAATTGTATTTTCACATAAAAATACAATTATTCATACAACTGTATTATTTGGTACACAAAGAAAGGAACAGATGAAACTGAATTTAATATTATGTTGCCTCGTAAATGGTACTGAACAGTTATTCAAACTTCCCTACCATCCGTTTCTGTTTACAACATGGCCGCAAAATCTCATTGTAGTCTCATTAGGTGCGTTATTCTATGCAAGAATGTCTGGGATCACCCAAATTGACATCACTGTACAAGAATGTTCGCGGGCAGCAAAAATAGGGCTTGTGGCCTGCGGGCCGTGGTTTGCCCACCCCAGATGTAAAGGTATTTGACTCGATAGAACATGCTGCAGTTTTCAATTCAATGTGAGAGCAGGGTGTTAAGTAAGTATCTTGAGTTATCCCCCTTAGGCAGGAGAGTGCTCACCGACTTCTGGTAAGGGGGCACTGTTTTACGTTCTGGTGAATGAGCAACCATATTGGTTTGAGATGATCGGGGAAGACCCATGTGGGTGTTGTTGACCGCGGTCATTGTAAATATGTATGGATAAAGGATCTGTGTGAGTATGTCTTTTGTTGCATTTTTAATCTGTTAATATATGTCATTATACCAACTTTACTGTAAGGTTGGTATAATGACAGATATTAACAGATTAAAAATATAAACGGAAGATGTACTCACAGAGTTCTTTTATTCATATATTCACAATGACTGCGGTCAGCGATTCAAACACGTTGCTTCTCGAGCTCCCTGATATACTAATAACACAAAGACAATATGGCTGCTTGTTTACCAGAACGTAAAACAGCGCCCCCTTACCGGAAGTTGATAAGTGCTCTAACATCACTCATCAGGGGAATAACTCAAGATACTTACTTAACACTTACAGCTTCCACCTTCAAAACATTCTGCAAAGTCCCCTTTTGTTATCACCATCAGCTGCCCCGTTGCGTTCTCCATAATCTTGTCCACGGTCTGAAATCTTTTTGGGAAAAGCCAGAAGGTGCAGGGAGCCAAATCTGGACTGTAGGAGGTGGGGACCTGACAGATGTGGGTGATGCTACATTTTGCCAAACATGTATGAATAAAGGATCTATGTGAGTATGTCTTTTGTTGCATTTTTAATCTGTTAATATCTGTCATTAAACCAACCTTACACAGGGTATTAACAAACATTATGTGAAAGTGGTTGAAAATAGACACGAAAATGGTACTGCTATAAGTTGACTACACAAAGACACAAGTAAGACTAGCATTCCAAGGGAAATTATGAATCACCACCACACACACATTCTTCTTTTTACCTCGTAAATTAAGCAGTGGTGGTGGTGGTAAAATTAAGTTACCTTCATGAAAATGCTATCAGTAGGGTTTGAACCATAAATTCATGATCTTAAAAAAAAGTTAGCCACTCAATAGAAACTGTCACGTAACCAATGTCTTTAGGCAGTATACCATGATGCGGGAAGAAGGGGTGATCAATGAATAATGTTGTGTTGGGGGTGATCAATTAAAAAATTTGAAAAAGGGGTGATCAATGAATAAGTTACTTCTCTCGCGGTTTGTTTGGCAGTGATCACTAAAAAAGTCTGAATTTTCAAAAAACAAGCATGAATGCTGCCAGACATAAACAAAGGGATCAATTTAGCATACATTTACATTGCAAATTGAGAAAAAAATGAAAAACCTATTTATGGGGGAATTTTCAAAAGACAAAAAAAATGTTTTCCCTACTTATTGAGGGGAGTGGGTGTGCAAAATTTCAAGTTTCTACTATGAACGGTTAGAGCTGGGCGAAGTCCGGATACATAGCTAGATACATATAAATGTCGGAACACATGAATAACCTAAACCTAACAACAGTGTTTAAACCTGTCTGTTGTGCGTAGCAGTGATTAATAAAGATAGGAAAATGAGCGAGACAAGGGGACACGATTTTGCCTAAATTATTTACAGCATACCTTGGAAACGATTTGGTGACGACATTCCATTAATCACAGAATCATCGAAGGTGTTACAAGAAATGCTAAATGATTTGAATAGGCAAAGTCCCAAACTATGTTTAGAGATGTATTGGAGTGAAACATGGATATTTTACAAAATGCATGAATACAAACTCTGAGTCACACAAAAATCAATGGAAAGAGCAATGCTAGGAATAACTTTAAGAGACCAACATGGATCTGAAAGCAAATCAAGGGAAGAGATACAGGCCTGCCAACACCAGTAAAGTAAAATACAGGTGATATCATTCATCTGTATGAAGTATGCAAGTAAATCAGCTTTGGGTCTGTGGGTGCTGTTTTGATTTTGGACCCTTGAAAATGCTTGGAAATAGCTTCCAACTTCCAAACCCACTTAGCCTCGGCGAGAGAGCCTGATTGGGGGGGGGAGGGGGAAATGCCCTGTTTTCACCCCTTAGTGGATGCTCATGTTTTTTGAGTATCTTATCAACATTTGTCAGGTAAATGCAATTCACATTTTGGTTTTGTTCCCCTGTTGTAGCTACACAGTCTTCCACTTTATTGAGATAAAATAGAACATTTCAATATCTGACCACATACTCTGCTCATACAGCTTCAACTTTCGGGCCTGGGTGGCTGCCACTTATACAGGGGGGCAAAAGATGTATCCAGATGTTGGTTGTCAATTAAGGAACTTCCAAACTCCCTCAACCTCGGTATGAGAGCCTGATCCAGAGTGGGATGGCAAATGCCCTGTTTGTTCTCTTGTTCTAGCTATACAGTCTTCCACTTTATTGAGGTAAAGTAGAATATTTCAAGATAGGCATCATTTTTTATTTTCCATTTTATACTCAAATAAACAAGAAACAGGTATGTGTCTTTTGGCAGCATACCATGATGGGGGTAGAAGGGGTGATCAATGAATAAGTTACTACTCTAGACTTTTGTTGGGAAGTGATCACTAAAACAAGCATTTTCAGCACTAAATGTTGATGCAAAACACACACAACACAACACAAATCATTGCATTTTTTCTTTAAACTAAGGTCAGCATATCGAAATAAAAATCTAAGAACCTACCCCGACTCTCTCTTGATGAGATAATTATTTTTAACACAACATATAAATCGAGAGAGAAGAACTCAGTCATCCAATCCTTTTGTTCAATATTAATGGCAAGTATACAATACTTCCTTGATTAAGTACCCAACCGTTACATGTTTTTATCTATTGAAGCAATTTTCATTTCTTTGAATATAAATCTTTCAAAATTGGCCCGATCCCACCTCAAACGAAAATGCGAGAGAAAACAGGTTTCAACAAAAATTGTGGGGGAGAGTGGGAGTGGAAGAATATTGCAGGAGACTTACGCAAAATGCGTCTGGAGATCCTCATCATCATCAAAGGCCTTTCCCATCTCCTTCCATGACGACCTATCTTGTGCTAACATCTGCCACATCTTACCGTCAAACTTTTCTATCTCGTCCCTCCATCTTGTATCTGGTCTTTTCCTATTGCATTTACTTTCCCATGGGCACCAATCAGTTAGTCTTTTCCCCCATCTATTGCCATCTCTTCTTGCTAGGTGACCAGCCCATCTCCATTTTTGCTGCTTAATTATTTGTCTATCTTTCACTCTGGTCTTCTCTCTGATCCATGTTGATCTTTTTCTATCTCTTAGAGTTATTCCTAACATTGCTCTTTCCATGGCTCTCTGCACTATTCTAAGTTGGTTTTCAGCCCGTTTGGTTAATTTCCATGTTTTGCATCCATAAGTCATGGCTGGTATTATGCAGCCATTGTATATTTTATGCTTTAAGCACATTGGCAAGGTGCTCTTCAGAATGTCTCTATTCATACCAAATGTTTTCCAACTTATCTTCAGAATATCATAGAAGTGATTAAGAGACAAAAACACAATCGGATAAGACTAGACAGAAGAGATAGAAGGGTTTGGGGGTAAGACATGGCAGAAATTAACACAGTCACAGTCAGCATGGAAGGATTTGGGGAAAGGCCTATGTCAAAGTAGTGGACACAAAATGCTGATGATGATGAATATTCTTGCTGGCTGCCTTTTTTAACTGACATCAGATCAGGCTTTTAATATCATGACTGACCGCCTCTCCACACGGGGTACCCACAATCGTCATCATTGTTTTTTATCAATTGACATGCAAATAATTGGAAATTAGCATCAGTAGAAAATGCCATTAAGTTAACTTGGCTTACTAATTAATTATTTACTAATTAATTATTTACTAATTAATCATTTACTAATTAAACTCTTTGACACAAGAAATAACACAAAGCACAAATTAACTCTGGTAATTAATTTATGTTGTTAATAATTAAAGAACAGAGAACCGAAATGCCTGAACCATTTAATAACCATTTAACAAGAACTCCTAATAATAAATTCATACCTACTGTGAAACCAGCAGCAGTACAACCAACAAAGCCTTCATCAGATGATGACACTGCATGGCTGAAGATTGAGACAATGGGGGGCTTTAAACACCATGCAGATACAGAAGAAAATGAGAAATAAAAAGGAGTTCATGTTTTTGATATGCCAACATTATTAGCACATGTAAAGACACTCTAAAGGCACAAAAGTGTCTAAATGAGGAAATGTGATTGTGTTTGTGTAGTGGAAAGGTCTCTTTAAAACGGGAGAACCGCAGGGAACAAAGTCTCTTTAAAATGGAAGAACTGCAGGGCACAAAGTCTCTTTCACAGGAACCTCTTATGAGGGAACTTCTTCCAGCACGACACTGGAAAATGCACTGTTTTATCTCGAATCACTCTACACCAACAACGTTCTTCTGTCGGCAGCCAAAAGCAAATTGTTTCCCCTCCTCATAATCGGCCACTTATATCCTACTAAGAAATGATTCAAATGCCTGTATGCAAAGTGTCTGTCGCAGCAAAACATGAGTGAGGAGCCCAGATGTTCTAACAGCACTACCACACAAAGTCTCTTCTGCTGCAGTTGGGCAGAGGTCTCCAGTTTGATCTTGCAGTCGACACTGTCGTCACAATGATGATGATGAGTCAGGCATGGTTTCAGGGCAAAAACATCATTACCACTAACCCAGAGTGCCCCAGCAGTACATCACGATATCACCAGGCTTTGTTGGTTTTCCGTCACAGTGTTGAAGTGCCAGATCCATTCTTCCCGATCTCAGAGCTTCCTTATATATTTCCTCTTTTCCATTGATGACAATCTGAGTTTAAATTATTTCACAGATGCTTTAGTAGGATCTGCAGAGCACAAATCCCTTTATGCTCTTCTTTTACAATGAGACACTAAATGAGTTGATTATAACTTTTTAAAAAGAAGCAATGAAACAACATTTGACAATTCCTTTTAAAAGATAAAACAACAGGTCTTGTTAGTCACTCAATAGAAATCGTCACGTGACCAATGTCTTTTGGCAGCATGCTGTGTTGGGGGTGATCAAAGGATAAGTTACTTCTCTCACCTTTTGTTCGGCAGCGATCACTAAAATTGTTTGAATTTTCAAAACACAAGCATGAATGCTGCTAGACATAAACTAAGGGACCAATTTAGCATAAACTTACATTGGAAATTGAACACCCCAACCCCTACTAGAAACCTATTCTGGGGGAATTCTTTTAAAAAATAAGTTTTTTCTAGATATAATACAGAGTAAATGTTTAAATTTTCAGCCCTCTAGCTCCATTGATGTGGCCTGTACGCGTGAACATATATATATATATATATAGCCAGCCAGACCAGGTTAAAAACTGAAGAAACTTATGTTGACATTTTAATGCAGGTTTTGTTAATTACTTATCTGACCAAGTACTCTGTTCATACAGCTTCAATTTTCAGGGGGGCCTGGGCATTTGCTGCCACTTATCCCCTCAAAAGATGTATCCAGATGTTGGTTGTCAGATAAGGAACTAGGGATTGAACCCCTGATCCCTGGCCTTTATAAGCTTCCAACTTCCAAACCCCCTCAACCGGTGGGAGTGCCTGATCCACAGTGTGTGTCGGGGGGGCAAATGCCCTGTTTGCACCACTTAGTGGATGCTCATGTTTTTGGAGTATCAGGTATTTGTCAGGTAAAGCCAGCCAACATTGTCCCCCTGTTGTAGCTACACACTCTTCCAATCTTGAGGTAAAATAGAACATTTCAAGATAGCCATCTTTTCTTTTGTCGATTTTATACCGAAACAAACAAGAAAGCAGGTCTGGCTAGTCACTCAATAGACACTGTCACGTGACAGTATACTGTGATGGGGATGATCAATTAAAAAATTGGAAGAAGTGGTAATCAATGAATGAGTTACTTCTCTCGCTTTTTGTTGGGAAGTGACCACTAAAAACAAGCATGGATACTGCTGGACATAAGGACTAATTTAGCATAAACTTACATTGCAAATTGAACCCCCCCCCCCCTCCCCCCAACTATAAAGGTTTTAAGTGGTGGAATTTTGGAAAAACAGGAAAAAACATTCTTGTTAGACATAATAAGGAGTAAATGTTTAAATTTTCAGCCTTTGAAAACTGAAGAAACCTATGTTGACAGTTTCTAATAGAGTAATTTTGGTTATTATCATTTGAAAAAGAAAAAGAATAGGCATTCACAAATTGTTTAAGGCATGAATCCACTTTTCCCCCTAGCTATGTGTAAATAGCAGGGCAGTTGGAGCCCTTTAGCCCTGTGCAAGGAAATCCATCTAAGAGAAGATTACTGTGACAGAAAAAGACACGCAGCTTGGCAGTCATCATAGCTGGTCCCAAGCCCGGTTGAAGGTGGAGGATTAGGCATGGGGCTGCTAACTTCACCCCTTAAAAACCTACTCGTTACTGAAACCACAGCAGAATGGTTGTGGCCCTATACTATACAAGTAGTCTACAGGAATAAACAACAACAAATTGTTTAATCGCGCATTAAAACCTAAAAAAAGTCTGATTCAGATAAATACATCAGATACTTGAATACTTGAGAGAATTGTTTATTTTCAAAACAAGACAGACAAAAACATTGCAAAATTTGTAAATGGTTAAATGCTACTCTAGATATGAAAACAGTGGATCAACAAATGCAACCACAATGAAACATAGGCATAGATATTGGTGACTTGCAGCAACAAATCATAGAGCTATTTTGACATGACTGAATTCAGATTCATTACTTGCAGATTCATTACACTGATAAAAGCTACGATTAGAATTGCATGAAACACTTGTTTGTTAATTCCTGTATACTCCATGTGGAGCATAGTGCTGCAACCACACCAAATCAGCGGTTGGAGTTGCTAGCCCCATTCCCAACCCACCTCCTTTTACTTGGCCTTAAGTTGGACTGCCTTACAGGGCTTAAGTGCTCCAACTGCCCTATTATTTAGGCACAGCTTGGAGGAAAGATGTGGATTCATGCCTTTCCCAAGAGCATTAGTTCAAAGTGAATTTAAGCAGTCATAGCTTAAACTCGAACTCGGTTTGCCGATTCCATTTTCTGCGCTGGTTACACTGTCTATACCTGCATTTACTCTATTCCAGATATTGAACACTCTTTTTATAAATAATAGAACCTTTAAACACAGTAACAATATATATCATCATCATCAGCCGTTATAAGTCCACTGCTGGACGAAGGCCTTTCCCATCTCCTTCCATGACAACCTATCTTGTGCTAATCTCTGCCAAGTTTTACCGGCAAACTTTTCTATCTCGTCCCTCCATCTTATGTCTGGCCGTTTCCTACTTCTTTTATTATCCCATGGGCAGCAATATATATATATATATGGTGTAACTTCCACATATTACACACCCCAGCCCACATGCACACACTTTTCCCCAACACATTTTGGCCATGGAATGTACACTGAAGTCAATACACTGAGGTCAACCCAATGCCAAACTACTGATAAAATCTAGCAACACAAACACACACTCTCACAAGACAGAGAGATTCACCACCAGATCAACTATAGCCCCACTGCTCAATACAAAAGTAGAGTGGATATTTGTGGGAATAAATT
>VCCN01000788.1:2285807-2314820 GCA_006491835.1 Architeuthis dux | reverse complement strand
AGGTCTGGTTAGTCACTCAATAGAAACCGTGACCAACATCATGAGGCACTGTGCCATGTTGGGGGTGATCAATTAAAAAATTGGAAAAAAGGGTGACCAATGAATAAGTTACTTCTCTGACCTATGTTTGGAAGTAATCACTAAAAAAGTCTGAATTTTCTAAACACAAGCGTGAATGCTGCCAGACACAAACTAAGGGATCAATTTAGCATAAACATACATTGCAAATTGAGTCCCTCACTAACAACTTATTTAGCAGTGAATTTTAAAAAAACAAAAAGAAACGTTTTTTCTAGATTAATATATAAATAATACATTTTCAGCTCCATTGGTGCGGCATGTACACATGCTAGATACATAGCCAGCCAGCCTGTTTGTATTCACGCTTGGTTTTTGAAAATGTTGGGTGAGACCAGGACTAGCTGTTCAAAGCTAGAGGGGGAAAGGTCAGTCGGACTCTGTTTCTAGAGCTGCACAGCTTTTTGACGTGAAGTGTAAAAATATGAGATACATGCAACTTACAGAGTTTAGAAGAGAAACACAGTAGCAGCTATACTTTGTTTGACAACTCAAAATTCAACAATATTTTGGATGAGAACTTTAACCTTCAAAGAGTGTTGTCGGTGGATTTTGTAGTAATCACGTATCTTACAGTGCAGATTCCCGGAGCGTCGCTACAAGTAAAGTCAAATAAAATGAACTTACTATTTTAAATCAAACTTCGCTTTTTTCAATGAACCAGTTGACTTTCATATCAGTTCCTTTCAGCAAAGCCAAGGCACACAAACAAAGAATGAACATCAAATGATATCTGACCAGTTCCAACTATACACACCAGTCCAACACATAAGTCGTTTGCATATATAGGGTATCATAAAGCACCATAACATAACATTAATCCCTTTTTAGTGATCACAGCCCAACAAAAAGTGAGAGACGTAACTTAATCATTGATCACCTGTTTTTCCAATTTTAAATTGATCACCCCCAACACAGCATGCTGCCAAAAACGTTGGTAACATGATGGTTTCTATTGAATGACTAACCAAACCTGTTTCTATTCGAAACATTCTTTTGAGAGGAAGCTCTATAACACAAGGAAATAAAAAGAGCAAACCTTTTATAGTCCTGAATAGTGGAAAATAGTTTTTTTCTATAGTTTTGAGAAGGGTCATTAATATTCAAATGGTTCTTTTCTATAGATTTGAGAAGGGTCATTAATATTCAAATGGTTCTTCGGGCGATTGAACTCCTTGTTTTTTGTGTTGCAAACACAACGTTTCAGCCAATCCATTGGTCAGACTTGATGAACACAAGAAAGCCATAATCAAAGGCGAGATAGATAAATCTGCTATGGCCGACCATATCTGGAGAGAGAACGGCGAGCATCTTTCTCTTTGGGAGGAAGTCCAGATTATTGACAGAGAACGATGTTGGAAGCAGAGAAAAATCAAAGAGGCAGCTCACATCAAAATGTTGACTAAATGCATTAGCCAGACAAGTGCTGATTTCAACCCGATGTGGCTTCCACTTCTCAACAAACCTAAACCCAACAAGACAAAGACACAGAAACACCATGTGCTATAAGGGTTATCCCCTTTAAACATAACTTCTGTTTAACCTATCACACTCGGATTTTACACCTGAAGAAGGCCGAAAAGTGGATTGGCCAAAATGTTGTGTTTACAACACAACGTACAAGAGGGAGTTCAATCGTCCAAAGAACCATTTGAATAGTAAATAATATATTGAAGCAACAGTCACATGAATGTCTAGTTCCTGGGTGTTATGTAATGGTCAGTGAGGTGCAGCTGTAATTAAGACCAAAATTAGAAGTCAAATGTTGGGGAGATCTTCTCACGGTCGAAAGAGAAAGATTTCTTTCCCAGACAGCTGGGATGATGACATTCTAGTTAGAAATGAGTAATGGGTTATCAGATAAGGACATTATCTTAATGTTGGATTAAAAATGAAAACGGATGTTGATTAAAAACATTACGCAACTGGCGCTATGGATTTGGTCGCCGATTCCCATGCGTCAACGTCTCCGCAAAAACGATTGCCAAAAGCAGATGCAGCTGAGATATCCACGGAAGGCACAGAAATACTGCACATGCAGCAGGTGCATGACTATGGTACACTGGGGTCAGCTTCATTGCCCGATGCTCAAGGTGTCCCAAATAGGGAAGTGCTGAACAGTGTTTCCACTAAGTGTTGTATAGCCCTCTCGGTTCGCAGGAGGAAAATCCTGAACTTGGGGGAAAAAGGAAGACTTATTTTTTTATTTGATAATATACATTGTGTTGTGGCGGAGAATGAAGAGTAGGAGAGGTAACGAGAACTGACAGACTGTTCTTAACAGGGACATTGGTCTTGTGTTTTCCCAGGACTGGGTGGTATGTCTCTCTGATGGTGTCCGGTGTCTCTCTGCCTTTTTCGAGGGCCTCTGTGTCGCTTTTATCGGGCTAGAATGCCCACACTGATTTTCCAGCCACCACCTGCAAGTTCAGTCGACATCCTGTTTATGACTTTTCAACCCTGGTCTGTCTTCCGGTTCCTGACACTTTGCAGTTTGGAGTCTCCGTCGATATCCAGTTTACTTTCAACACCTGTGGGGGTCAAATCTGTGACCTCTGCCCAAATATCCAACATGAGCTGCGTTTAAATTTTCAGCCCTCTAACTCCATTGGTGTGGCCTGTATGCAAGATACATATGTACATACATAGCCAGCCAGCCAGCCAGCCAGCTCAACTTGAAAACTGAAGAAACCTATGATGACAGTTTTGGTTGAGGGTTTCTAACATTGGTTCCAAGGGAAGTAGATAATTTCTGGAACTACCCACATGTACGCGTGTGCAAATAAATAACAACCAGATTAACGCAGCTAGGAGAGGAACTTCTCAAAGTAGGCTTCGGGACCGCTCTGGGGGTCTTATAAAGATTACTGTTTTAAAGAATATTTCTGCAACAATTGTTATTTTTTATTATCCCTAGACAAAAATGTATTCCTTCAGGTGCTTATTGTGAAAATGGCTCGAAGCTATTCACTGTTTTCATTTTTTTTGGCAGATGGCCGAGGCCCCTTCTTAGATTATGATGCCCTGTGCTACAGCTCATTCAGCCCATATGTAAATCCGGCAAGGGTTACTGTAAGTATTTTGACCTTTACATATGATAGTATCACAGAATTGTAAAGGTTTCTACAGAACCTTTTCCCAGAAATAAAATCCGTCTTAAGAAAACAGTTCTGCATAACTGAAGTGTATAATAAGAGTAATTTAATTCACGAGTAACCTCACTACTCAAAAGATATTATACAGGCCGAACCGATGGAGCTAGAGGGCTGAAAATTTAAACATTCACTCCTTATTATGTTTAGAAAAAATGTTCTTTTTGTTTTGTTTTTTAAATTCCCCCTCTAAATATGTTTTTAGTGGTAGGTTCATTTTACAATGTAAGTGTATGCTAAATTGATCCCTTAGTTTGGGTCCGGCAGCATTCATGCTTGTTTCTTAAAACTTCAGACTTTTTTTTAATGGTCACTGCCCAACAAAAGGTGCACAAAGTAACTTATTCATTGATCACCCCTTTTTCCATTTAGTCATGTGGCATGTTAACTAAGTATTTTGAGTTATTCCCTTTAGGCAGGAGAGTGCTTACCAACTTTCGGTAAGGGGGCGCTGTTTTACATTCTGGTGAAGGAGCAGCCATATTGTTATTAGGAGATCGGAGAAGACACGTGGGTGTCTTTGACTGCGGTGATTGTATGAATAAAGGATCTGTGAGTACGTCTTCTGTTTGCATTTTTAATCTGTTAATATCTGTCATTATACCAACCTTACATGTCAGTTTCTATTTAGTGACTAACCAGAACTGTTTTATATTTCTTTGTTTCTTTTTGTGTGCAAAAGATCCCTGCGCTCTTTTTTGAAAATTAAATGATCAAAAACATAAGGAAATTTAGTCACAAGTGAATGAGATTTTGTTATAAGGATTCAAGGCTGAATGACACTGAACTAGTTTCAGGAGCTCTGCTCTAGAAAAAGGAAGCAGTTTGTTAAGTCCTTGTCGGAATTTTGTGAGACGAAATGCTGAGAATAACAAGCCCGGCTGCTGCAGGGCCAAACTCCACTCCAACTTCTATTCCGACTAAAAGATGATTACTGCAACTTTTGTATCGTATGGCTGGTTTCCCCTTTTATACGTTTCCACATTTGTATGGGATGTTATAATGCAATCTTTTGTTAGACCCTTCTCCCATAAGAGACCAACTTTAGTAAGGACAAGCCTGGCTGCTGCAGGGTCAAAATCTGCTTCTATTCTATTCTTCACATGGTTGTGATTTCAAATCACGTTAGGGAAATGTTAACTTTATATATATAGTTGGCCCTGACCTAGGATACACTGACTGCATCCCCTGCAGAGGGGTAAGACCCCCCCCCCCCAACAGGCGCCACCAAAGTCGCAAGACTCGATTTTATAAAAAAATAACATAAAGTAGCAAGACTAATTAAAAAAAAAAATAACTGTTTACCAAAGTCACAAGACACTATTTTGGGGATTTTAAACTGATTTCGGCATTAAATGACCCATCAAGGGTTGATATGCCGCTAAACAAATCAATCAATCAATCAATCTATATATATAGGTTTGGTTTAACTTGATGTGATAGACAAACAATGAAGAGTTTACTCCCCTAAATTTGGTGAGGATAGTTCTTGTTGTTCTTGTTAGAGGAGGAAAAAAAAATTTGGACTGGTGTTTGACAATTTTGTTCACAGCTGTATACCTTCTGGCTGTCCTCAGGTGTCTTTTGTGTTCAGGAATGTTGGTCGCGGGCTCAGCGCAAAGGTCAGAAGAATACAATCCCAAGAACATGCAGACACCAGATATGACGTGTATATTGATAGAGGGAAGCACATGCTCTCTCTCTCCGAACAAGATTTGATGACATTCCGAAACACAAAAGACACCCGAGAAAGGCCTGAGGGTAGATGGGCAGAAACGTTGTATAAAGACAAAACAACAAAGGAATGAGGAATTTAATCCAAACTAAACACTTACAATGGGAGGTGCAGAGTGACGTAATGGTTATCAGCACAGAAAATGGAATTTGCGGACCAGGTTCAAGTTTCGGCTACAGCTGTTTATGTTCACTTTGCACGAATTCACCTCTCCTTCAAACTATGGGTAAAAAGCAGGTCAGTTAGAGCCTTTTAGCCCTGTAAGGCAGTCCATCTTTGGAAAGGCATGAATTCACCTCTCCCTCAAACTATGGGTAAATAGCAGGGCAGTTGGAGCCCTTTAGACATGTAAGGCAGTCCATCTTGGGAAAGGCATGAATTCACCTCTCCCTTAAACAGTGGGTAAATAGCAGGGCAGTTGGAGCCCTTTAGCCCTGTAAGGCAGTCCATCTTGGGAAAGGCATGAATTCACCACTCCCTCAAACTATGGGTAAATTGCAGGGCAGTTGGAGCCCTTTAGCCCTGTAAGGCAGTCCATTTAAGAGAAGGTTACGCTAAGAGAAAAAACCTACAGTTTGCTATTTGCCATAGCAGGTCCCAAGCCTGGGTAAAGGAGGAGGATTGTGCTTGGGACTAGCAACTCCACCCTGTAAAAACCTGCTGAGACCGCAGCAGAGCACTCCACAAAACGTCTACAGGAATGAAGAACAACAAACACAAACTAAAAAGCACTCAGAGAGCGCATACCTCTGCCAACCCCATGGTCACTAAAAATGAGTGAAAATCAGTTTACAATTAGTTACGATGCAGGGGAGGTAACTGTAAAGAATTCCTGGATTTGCCCCAAAATTTAATCGATTTTTCCTTAGCCAATGGGCCTACACTTTGACAAAATGTCATTGGAATTCATTGAGAACTTTTAGAGATATTGTATGGATCCTCGATTTTGTTGGCACCTGTCCACAGAATATTTGCTATAGGGTCTATGTATGCAAGTATGTATGCATCTGTGTGTAGACATACACATAAATGCAAAAACAGATACACTGAAAAACTAATAAATCATTATTTTTCAACTTACATGGAATAATGTCAGAGAAGAAAATATGAGCTGGACACTAATATTGGCACCCTTCCTTTATATTTGGTTGCACACCCACCTTTGGCAACAATGACTGCCCCCAAACATTTATAAGCTTCTTGCACTTGTCAGCTGGTAGTTTCTCTCCACTCTTTCTTTGTAATTTGTTCAAGCTCTTGAATGTTTGCAGCATTCCTGCGGTGTATGATATGTGTTGAAACCATGACACCAGATTTCTGCTTTCTCCAAAGATTTTCAATGGCATAGAGATTAGGACTCATTGCTGGCCTGTTTAAAACAATTAATTTCCCCTTTTCAACCATTCTTGTGTGTTTTGGGATGTGTGCTTTAGTGTTTATCATGCTGGAGAACTCATGATCTGCAGACCAAACCTAGTTTTCTTACACAGGGTAGCACATTTTTGCTCTAGAATCCCTTAGTAATCCTTTGACTTCATGATTCCTTTGATACGGTCAAGGCTTCCAGTACCAGAGTCAGCAAAGCAGCCCCGTCACATTGTGGATCCTCTACCGTGCTTAACTTTGGGTAGGGTGTTCTTTTTCTTATGAGCTACATTTCACCATTAATAAGAAAACAATCTGTTAATATTTGCAGCATTGCAGCATTTTTATTATTTTCTTTTATCATTGTAAAAATGGTTTAAGGTACATGCCTGATTACTAAATGTTAAGTAAGTATCTTGAGTTATTCCCCTTAGGCACGAGAGCACTTATCCACTTCCAGTAAGGGGGTGCTGTTTTATGTTCTGGTGAAGGAGCAGCCATATTGTTATTGTCATTAGTAGATCAGAGAGCTAGAGGAGACGTGTGTGAATCCTTGACCGCGGTCATTTTATGAATAAAGGATCTCTGAGTAAATCTTCTGTTTGCATTTTTAATCTGTTAATATCTGTCATTGAACCAAACTTACTCTAACCATAATAATCCATAACATGCACCTTGATACAGATACAATATGCGCATAGGTTCGTTCAGTTTAGAATCATAGCTAGTTTAGAATGATAGCTCAGATGAGGCAAATGGCAAATAGTTGAACACATTCTAAACACAAAGGCACCATTTTGTGATGCTTGTAAGAATTATGAATATGAATTTGTCTCAACCCTGCCCCCACCCAAAGTCTTCTTTTTGCTATTGGGGGCGGGGGGGTTGATCCCTCGTTTAATTCATCATCAGCTGTTATAAGTTCACTGCTGGACAAAGGCCTTTCCTATCTTCTTCCATGACAACCTAGATTGTGCTAACCTCTGCCACCTCCTACTGGCAAACTTTTATATCTCGTCTCTCCATCTTGTGTCTGGCCTTTTCCTACTGCAGTTACTGTCCCATGGGCACCAATCGGTTAGTCTCTTCTTGTTAGGTCACCAGCCCATCACCATTTTTGCTGCTTAATTATTTGTATAATATCTTTCATTCTAGTCCTCTCTCTGATCCATGTTGATCTTTTTCTATCTCTTAGAGTTATCCCTACCATTGCACTTTCCATGGCTCTCTGTACTATTCTGAGTTGGTTTCCAGCTCGTTTTGTTAATTTCTGGTATTATGCAACCGTTGTATACTTTACACTTTAAGCACATTGGCAAGGTGCTCTTCAGAATGTCTCTATTCATACCAAATATTTTCCAACCTATCGTTATGTGTCATTTTATTTTGCAGCCACATTCTTTTTCTAGCTTTATTACCTCTCCTAGGTAGATGTATTCATCGACCTCTTCTAGAGCCTCTCATTCTATCTTTATGATCTTTTTGGGTACTTTATCGTTGAACATTATTTTTGTCTTTGTTCTGTTCATCTTTAAAATATTCTATATTAAAGGATTTTGGGTGCAATTTGGTTACTGCCTGGCAGCCATTAATTTTTATATTGAGACATGTTGTGCATGCATGTAGGTGCATGTGCGTTTCCCGACAACTCTCTTTGTCGATCCAGCAAGGAACGCAGCGACTTCACAAAATCCAATGATATTTGAAGCATCATTCCACAGAAAGGAAAATGCCACCACGAAAACATTGGAGGGAAAGACAGATAAAACGCCAGGCGAAATTAAAACAACCAGAGTTAATCTTTTGGGGATGAAAGGGGATTAGTTTGTTTCTCAGTTGCTACCAAATATGCAACGTACGGACTTGGGCCAAAAACATTAGCTGAATGCAATTTCCTTTGAGCCGAGAAAACACTAAAAAAAAAACCTGAAAAAAATACCTTTCAATTAAACTGCTAGTAACAATGATAACTATTAGTCTTCTTCTTTCTCCCCGTCTCTTACATGTGCGGGGCAGAACTGCTATCCACAAAGGAGTGGCTACTGTACTCAAGCGCTCTCAGTATGACTAACTGCCCATTAATTTACTTCTTTGTTCCCCAAAGATTTTTCCCCAACAAAATTCAAAGTCCTTTGTCTCAACAGTTTAGCCAACCGGCGAAGAGAGTAGAAGGAGCACGGCGATTGGCTACGAATCAAGCCAACTCTGCTACTATTCATCATATATACGTATTACTATTTCCCGTTCCCCCTAATATTGTTACAGACCATTCTGAACTCAATGAACGGTATCAAGTCATATCAAGCCTTAAAAGAACGCAGAGAAAGTGATAATGTGTTTGCGTCACTTTATAAGTGCCAGAAATGTTTCTTTGAAAAGAAGTGATTAAATGTTGGGTACCAAAAACGACTGATCACCCTTTCTTCTAGCTTTTTTTTATCTTTAGACTTTCACACAGGAAATGATACTATACTGGTTCTCATCTGATCACCTAAGTGTGGTTTTGCTGAATAAAAGTCGATTTATGAGCTGTATCTCCAGCTTACGGCCATATCACGCTGAATACACCGGTTCTCGTCCGATCACCAAAGTTAAGCAACCTAGAGCCTGGTCAGTACTTAGATGGGTGACCGCTTGGGAATACCAGGTGCTGTAAGCATTAATAACCGTTTTTTTTTTAATTTCTAGAATCTAGTATTTTTGAATTGAAAATTCAACAGTTCGAATAGGGATTGTGCATTATTTTAAAATCATTCAGAAGGATATTTGAAATGAAAAGTGTAATAATCTTTGAAATTTCAGTCTTGCTACTCTGATGTAAACACACGTAGATGAGAAATTTGGTTTTGATGAATAAAAGTCGATTTACGAGCTGTTTCTCCAGCTTACGGCCATATCACGCTGTAAGCATCAATTATCTTTTTTAGAAATCTTTCAAAGTCATATTTATTAGCAGTATTCTTACCATAAGCGTCTGTATATTGTAAGTGTAAAGAAAATCTGATTTGTCCATGCTCTAGTCAGCCTCATTTTTAATCAAAATTCTTTCCTTTAACCCTCACATGATCAACGTTTTTTGGCAGCATGCTGTGTTGGGGGTGATCAATTAAAAAATTGGAAAAACAAGTGATCAATGAATAAGTTACTTCTCTCACCTTTTGTTGAGCAGTGATCACAAAAAAAGTAAAGTGTGAATGCTGCCGGACACAAACTGAGGGACAAATTTAGCATAAACTTACATTGTAAATTGACCCCCCCCCTTAAAAATCTGGCAGAGGTTGAAAAAACAAAGAAAAACATTTTTTTCTAGACACAATAAGGAGTAACTGTCTAAATTTTCAGCCCTCTAGCTCTATAGGTGCAGCCTGTACGCATGATACATACATAGCCAGTCAGCCAGCCAGCCAGCCAGCCAGCCTGATCAACTTGAAAACTGAAGAAACGTATGTTGACAGTTTTAGTTGACGGTTTCTAATTAACAGTTTTTATCATCATCATCATCATCATGACCATCACCATCATCATCATCATTCTTTTAATGTCCGTCGTTTGAGATCGACCTTTCCCAAGATTTGTCTTACCTCTCAATCGTGGGCATTGCAGTGCCAATATTTTCTGAACTTGTCTAAATTGTCACTCCATATTATTTTTTGCTGGCCACAATTTTGCATATGATCTCTGGGGATCCAGTCATGATGTCTAGCGGTTGTCTGACATTCTTGCTACATGGCCGGCCCATTGCCATTTTAGTTTTCTAATGTTTTTTATGATATCTCTGACTCCTGTTTTTTCTCTAATACACTCTGCTGTCTTGTGATCTCTCTCCGTGTGATGTTAAGCATGATCCTCTCGTGGACTTATTGCATGGTTCTTAGTTTGAGAATTTTTAATACTAACAAGAAAACATACATTCATAAATACACAAACTCACTTATTCACACATAAATATGCATATACACATGCTAACACATTGTCACTCACATACATAAATATGCAAATATACACTCATCCACATAAATAATTATTCATCCTAATATATTCATATAAATATACACACACTAACCATTAACCAGTCATGTTTAGATATACAATAATTGTTTTTTTTACATGTGTATGCACACACACTAACAATTAAACAGATATGTTTAGATATATAATTATGTTTTTTTATGCACACACACACACATAGATACATACACACACATGCTAACCATTAAACAGATATGTTTAGATATACAATTATGGTTTTTTATGCACACATACATACACACACACACACAGTTATTGTTTTTATGCACACACACACACATACATACATACACACACTAACCATTAAACAGATATGTTTATATATATAAATATGTTTTTTTATGCACACACACACACACACACCATTAACCAGTTATGTTTAGATATACAATTTTTGGTTTTCATGAACACATACACACACACTAACCATAAACTACTCATATTGGGATATACAAGAATAATATTATAGATATTTTAACACCTACACACACATACACCCCCCCTACACACACACACACCCAGACTAACCATTAACCTGTCATGTTTAGATATACAAGTATCGGTTTTTCTGCCTCAAATCAAATCAAATCAGAGTTGATCTTCGAGGCATGAAATCTGAAGATCAAAGTTCTGAACAGCTTGATAGAAATGATTCTAATATTTAGACAACTTGAGATCTGTAATGGGGGAGAGAGAAGAAATGTCTGGGGTCTCCCAGAGAGAGAGAGAGAGAGAGAGAGACATGCTCGAATGAATCAAATTGACCTAAATTGAAGATCAAGCGTCCCATGAGGAGACAGAAAAACTCTAATGATCGTCTCGGAAAGTCAAGGCTGCTTCAATTAACCCATAATGTCCGGATTTTTTAAATTATGAATTATTTTGTAATTATATATTTTTTTATCTATACTAGTTAAAAATACCCGTCCTATGGGCTGTTATCCTGAGCTATATGGAGCCTACGGTCGTAAAACCTTGAGTTATGTAAAGATGGTAATTTCGACCTGCTGAGTTTTAGTGACGTAACAAAAAAATTACAATAATGATAAGTTTTAAGATACTGTACTTTAAAATACAAAACATTACTTTTTGTTAATCTCTTAAAAGGTATTTCTTATCTTAAAAAATCACAGAATTATTTGGAAATTATAGTCTAAAGCCATCTAGAGTGAAATATCTAAAACCATCTAGAGTGAAATATCTAAAGACATCTAGAGTGAAATATCTAAAGACATCTAGAATGAAATATCTAACACCATCTAGAATGAAATATCTAAAACCATCTAGAGTGAAATATCTAAAACCATCTAGAGTGAAATATTTAAAACCATCTAGAGTGAAATATCTAAAGCCATCTAGAGTGAAATATCTAAAGCCATCTAGAGTGACATATCTAAAGTCATCTAGAGTGAAATATCTAAAACCATCTAGAGTGAAATATCTAAAGACATCTAGAATGAAATATCTAAAACCTACCACCGTTTTGGGGGGCAAAACGCAATTGTCAGGGAGAAATGTTGTGACATTAGAGGTTAATCAAATGTTTATTATATTTGAAGGCCATATAAAGACAACTAACATTGAATGATAAAGAAACATTTTGGTAAGACCTAATTTTTATGGAAAAATACAAATTGAACTTACAAGTACCGCCAGGTCTCAAATTAATCAACAAAAAAAACCAAAAAACTTGTGGTACTTAAAAGTACTGTTAGTACATAAAGGGTTAACTTGATCAACAAGTGTTACAGTATCATTCGATGGTCAGTCAGATGGAAATGCAAAACATGAGGATAAAACTATATTTGAACTTTGAATAAAGACTTCACCAACAAAATCAGGAGGTGCGACTGGTGTAACAGGTACTGAGTTTGAGTTTTGGCTGAATCTGCTCGCGTTCACTTTGTTCACTTTGCAATAATGGCCTTTGGAAAGGCATGAATCCCAAGCATAGGTAACAGGAGGTGGGTTGGTTGTGAGGCTAGCCACTCCAGCCCCATAAAAACCTACTTGCTACTGAAACCACAGCAACATTACCCAGCGTGGTGTAGTGGGAGCTCTATGATCTAAAGGGTAATAAAATAATAATAATGAAAACAAGACTGGCTGCTGCAGGGTCAAAAACCACTCCTACTTCTATTCTGACTGAAGATGATTACTGCAACTTTTGCGTTGTATATATAATAAATTTGTATATATATACGACTTGTATAAGGCTTAGTTGGTAAGAGAGCCGTCTATCAATCATTTGGTCGTGATTTCAAATTCCGGTAGAGAAACGTTAATTTTATATATCGGTTTGGTTTAATGAGATGAGATCGACAAACAGTGAAGAGTTTACTGCCCTGAATTAGGTGAGGATTGTTCTTGTTGTTGTTATGGGGCAAAAACAGTTAACACCAACTTGGACTGGAGTTGACAAAAAGGGAATTAGATGAGTACGAAAAAAAAATCATTTAGAGAATCAAGGGAATAGTTTGCTGGAATAAACTTTTAGAAACCTTCTAGATATTTGCAACTGACAACAGCTTAAGAGATAATTATTTTTTTAGATACCATCAACCAAAACTGTCACCAAAACTTTCTTCAGTTTTCAAGTTGGTCCAGCTGGCTGCTGAAAATTTAAACATTTACTCCTTATTATGTCTAGAAAAAATGTTTTTTTTTTGTTTTTTCAAAATTCCCTCCCTAAATACTTTTTTAGAGGGAGGTTTAATTTGCTATGTAAGTCTATGCTAAATTGATAACTAGTTTGTCTGCTTGTTTTACTCTTTTAGTGATCACTGCCCAACAAAATGTTTTTTATTTGTGACGTTATAGTTATTGCAACCTGTAAATTAGTTTTAATTAAAGCCCGCATTAACGAAATGATTCTCACAGTCTGAAGAAAAACATATATTTCCACCTAAACTATTTTGGGTCAAAGGTTGCGCCAGTATTTTTGCCTGAGATTTTTATAGAGTTACCCCATGCCATGTGAAAAACACATTTAGGGTCATAAGTCATGTTGGTGTCGGAGATGGCCGGTGGAGAATTTTGTAGAATTACCCCATATTGCGATTTCGATCCGTCGGCTACGATTGAAAGATAAGAACAGAAAATTGGACATGCTAAGAATGGCATGTAATTAGGAGCAGATGGTTTGAATAGGCTGGCTACGAATCAAAAGATTTGATTGTAAATAGAGATATGAAATTGAAGGAGTCAGGGGGAGGAGCAAAAACAGCACACGTGCTTAAAAAGAACCCATTGTCAGGAGAGAGTGATTTTTATTGTAACGGTCAGCCACTTGCTAATTAGGCATGACCAACACTCGCCTAAGTTTGTTAGTCTCTCTTTCTCTCTCTCCGTACTTCAAGCTTGTCATGTTTGTAATGTATACGACTTTGTATTGTAATGTATACGCTATCGCCAGGCGAAATGTAAACATGTATATGTTTTGAAAACTGCTAGATGTCTCCATCTGTTTGTGTACGAAAATAAACATACACTATACGATACAAGACGCTTTGTTTTGATCTTTCATTTGCACCCTGTGCAGGTGCAGTTTCTTCCTGCATGCTAATAACCTATGTCTGCATGTTAATAACAATAATAACATGATTACGCAACATATTGAGTGACTAAACAGACCTGTTTCTTTTATTAATCCAAACTTTGTTCAAGCGATTGAACTCCTTGTTCGTGTTCTTGATATTGTTAACACAATGTTTTGGCCAATCCATTCTTCAGCCTTTGTCAGGTATATAATCCATAAGAAAAGAGGAAAAACCTTATTTCTATAGGAAAAAGGTGACAAAGAATGGAGGTCATTGATACCAACTGGATCAGTTCATTTCAGTAGCCCTAGGTACACGGATAAAATCATACCACCACCCATGTATGCAAGCAATTCCAACCTATACATGGGGTAGTTCCCCAATACCTTCTTTACTAAGCAAAGAAAACCACTTGATGCTGAAATCCATACTAGCCTGACTTATGCATCTGGCCAATGGCTTTCTTATGTTCCTTGACTGACTTTGAGGGAATGGCTGGTTTCCCCTTTTATGCATTTGCACATTTGTATGGCTCAGTTGTTAAGAGAGCCACCTAGCAATTTCAAATCACGGTAGAGAAATGTTAATTTTATATATCGGTTTGGTTTAATGTGACGGGATAGACAAACAGTAAAGAGTTTACTACTCTAAATTTGGTGAGGATTGTTCTTGTTAGTCTTGCTACGGGGTGAAATAAAGTCAACTCCAACTTGACTATTGAAATGTTGTTATGTTGACCTACCCTTTAGATCTGTTCAGCTACACCCCTTACGTAGATGTTTGCTGTAACTACATAGTTTGTGGTACTGGGGGTTCTCCTCCTGCTCCTCATATTAGAAACAACCAAGGACAGGTAGCTGTTATGTTGGAGGGGGCTACTAATGTCCCCTAATTCTTCTTCCAACTTCTTTTATCTTTTATATTATTCGGCTTGTCCCTACCTGCATTCGAGTGTTATGCTTTCAGTAGTAACATAAGGAAAAGGTTAGGTAGTTTAATAAGAGAGTATGAAGAGAGAGGGCTGGAAAGAAAGTTAGGTAGTTTACTAAGAGGTTAGAAAGGGGGAGAAGAGAAAAGAGAGTTAGGTAGTTTACTGCGAGTGTAGGAAGAGAGAGGGCAGAAAATAAAAGGCAGTTTAATAAGAGGGTAGGAAGAGAGAGGGCAGAAAATAAAAGACAGTTTAATAAGAGGGTAAGAAGAGAGAGGACAGGAAATAAAAGGCAGTTTAATAAGAAGGTAGGAAGGGGGAGGACAGAAAAGAAAGTTAGGTAGTTTACTAAGAGGTTAAAAAAGGAGAGGAGAGAAAAAAAGTCAGGAGGTTTACTGAGGGTGTAGGAAGATTTTTGCATATGAAACTAATCCATGCTTGTATAACATTTAGGTAAAAACATGGACAGGCTACAAAGATTGGAAGGGATAAGGGAGAGAATGAGAAGATACAGGCAAAGGGTGAGAGAAGAGCAAAGGCATGAGATAATGGATAATCTTAGTTGTCAACACCCATGGAATTTCCATGGGTTCAGTTGGTTATATATTAAGTAGTTTACCTATGCCATCAAGAAATGACAGAAGTATTTAAATAATTTTGCTGTTGCTCTGTACTTAAAAAATATCAAAAACATTAACATTAATCACTGCTACCCACAACACTGGTGTATTGCTGGGTTTAGGTTATTCATGTGTTCTCACATTTAGATGTATCTATGTATCAGTCCCCAAAAACACCATAAAGATAGAAGAAGAGGCCCTAGAAGAGGTCGATGAATACTTCTACCTAGGACAGGTAATAAAGTTCGAGAAAGACTATGACTGCGAAATAAAATGACACATAACAATAGGTTGGAAAGCATTTGGTATGAATAGAGACATTTTGAAAAGCACCTTGCCAATGTGCTTAAAGCATAAAGTATACAATAGTTGCATAATACAAGCCATGACTTACGGATGCGAAACATGGAAATTAAAAAAACAAACTGAAAACAAATTCAGAATCGCACAGAGAGCCATGGAACGAGCAATGCTAGGGATTACTCTAAGAGATAGATCAGAGAGAGGACTAGAGTGAAGGATATTATACAAATAATTAAGCAGCAAAAGTGGAGATGGGCTGGTCACCTAGCAAGAAGAGATGACAATAGATGGGGGAAAGACTAACTGATTGGTGCCCATGGGACAGTAAATGCAGTAGGAAAAGACCAGACACAAGATGGAAGGACGAGATAGAAAAATTTGCCGTTAGGATGTAGCAGAGGTTGGCACAATCTAGGTTGTCATGGAAGGAGATGGGAAAGGCCTTTGTCCAGTAGTTGACTTATAACGGCTGATGATGATGATGTATCCAGACTTTTCCCAGCTCTAACTGTTCATAGTAAAAACTTGTAATTTTGCACACGCACTCCCATCAATGAGTAGGGAAAATGTTTGTTTTTTTTTGTTTTTTTGTTAAAAATTCCCCCCTAAGGTCTTTAGAGGAGGGTTCAATATGCAATGTAAGTTTATGCTAAATTGGTGACTGGTTTGTGCCCACTTGTTTTTTGAAAATTCAGACCTTTTTTAGTGATCACAGCCCAACAAAAGCAATTTATGGGTGGCAGTGATTCATAATTTCCCTTGGAATGCTAGTCTTGTTTATGTTATGGATTTTTCAGGCATTTGCAAAAACAAAAAAAGGAGGTGAGATTACTCTATAATTTAATTTTAGCATTTAACAGTTATCCCCCTTGATAAATGTTACAGACAGAAAATATAGACCATCACGTGGCAAATTATATAAGTAGATAATTTTAACTGTTTCTGATAACACTGTGCAACACAATTTTTGATACTGGGTAGTGAGTGTTATTTTCTGATTGCTTATGTGTAAAACAGTATAGAAAATGGCTAATATTCCCATCAAACTTTGTTTTTGTGACCAGGACACTGATATTCTTATGTAATTGTTTTTCTTACTTTATTTGATTAAAATGTGCAACTTCACCCGTTGTCCAATTAGAAATAAGTAGATTTCAAAGTATCACCGTCCTGGACACAAAAAGCAAAGTTTGAAGGGAATAATTGACATTTTCTATCCTATTTAGACATAATCAATCAGAAAATAACACTTTTCATCCAGGAAGGAACCAAAAAAACAAAGAAGCTGTATCCTTGATTTTCTAGAAGTGCCATTGCCTCTAGCCATTGCCTCTAGTTGGAGTTTTATCTTGAGCTCTAGAAAGATGAAACCCCAAACCAGACACTGAACGTGCAAGGGTTGCTTTGATTGTGGCTGACTTTGGTTACTTGAATCATTTGAGGTAATCAATATTTCCCTACCATCACTACTACCATTGCCTCGGCTTCAAATAGCTTTCAGATACCACTGAACCATCCACTATAATATGAAGAAACGTGAAACCCGTGGAGAGAGCATTGATTTTTCATTTACGATAATCTTTCGAATAGCTTGAGGCAATCAATATCTACTTGCTGCTGTTACGTCCATAAAGTCTCTCATCCCAAGGAACTTAATTTAGTCATTTGACGATCAGATACTCATAAAAACACAAAATCAGGCAATTCCGAGATCTTTAAATAAAGACTTCCATCGAAGTTTGTCAACATCAATTTTATAGAAAACACTTTTCAGAGGTACGAGCAGGGGTAATGGTACTGGCAATACGGGCAGGTGACAAGTGCAGGGCCCCCTAGGCCCCCTAGCCTTTCGTGTGTTCGAGGCAGTAGGACTTTCCAAATACAAAAGGAAAAATGGGAAAATGATTAAACAGAATAAAAACTAACATTACAAGGGAAATTATGAATCACCGCCACCCGTATATGCTGCTTTTTATCTCGTAAATTAAGCAGCGGTGGTGGTACAGTTACCTTGATGGAAATACTACCACCAGTAGTCACTCAATAAAAATGTCTTTTGGCTCCATGCCATGTTGGGGGTGATCAATTAAAAAATTGGGTAAGTTACTTTTCTCAACTTTTAGGGTTGTGATCACTAAAATTTTCAAAAACCAAGTGTAAATGCTGCTGGACACAAAATAAGGGATCAATTTGGTATAAACGTACATTGTAGATTGAACCCCCTCTAAAATCTATTGAGGGTTCAAAAAACAAATAACATTTTCCCTACTCATTGAGCGGAGTGTGTGTGTAAAATTTCAAGTTTTTATTATGAACGGCAAGGGCTGGACGAAGTCCGAATACATAGATACATAGAAATGTCAGAACACATGAATAACCTAAACCCAGCAACAGTTATTAAACCAGTCTGTTGTGGGTAGCTGTGATTAACAGTCAAAATAAGATCTGATGCTGTATCAGAACTGTTTTTTTTTTTATTCCTATAGATTTATTTTTCTCACTGTAAAACGTAAATAAATAAACAGGTCTGGTTAGTCACTCAATAGAAACCATCACATGATCAACATCTTTTTGCAGCATGCCATGTTGGGGTGATCAATTAAAAAATTCAATGAATAAGTTACTTCTCTCATTTTGTTGGACAGTGATGACTAAAAAAGTCTGAATTTTCCAAAAACAAGTGTGAATGCTGCCAGACACAAACTAAGAGATCAATTTAGCATAAACTCACATTGTAAATGGTTTTTTTTTTGGGGGGGGGGGCTGCCAAAAACATATTATGGAGGGAATTTTCAAAAAACAAGATCAAAACGTTTTTTCTAGACATAAGGAGTGAATGTTGAAATTTTCAGACCTCTAGCTCCATTGGTGCAGCCTGTACATGTGATACATGCATATCCATCCAGCCAGACTGACTTGATTGATTTGTTCAGCGGCATATCAAACCTTGTGTCATTTAATGCTGAAATCAGTTTAAAATTACAAAAAATAGAGTCTTGCAACTTTGGTGAAAGGTTAATTTTCTTTTTTTAAAATAAAGTCTTGTGACTTGGTGAAATGTTACTTTATCTTAACTAGAGTCTTGCAACTTTGGTGCAAAAACAGATGGCCCCTGTTTGGGGGTCTCTTACCACTCTGCAGGGGATGTAGTCGGCATATTCTAGGCCCCAGCCAACAAGGCCAGACTGACTTGAAAACTAACGAAACTTATGTTGACAGTTTTGGTTGACACTTTCTGATAAAAAAGCACCAGCCTTGGTAACGGTTACCGACATGAAAAATGGAATCGGCAAACTAAGTTTCAGCCCAGGCTGCTTGCATTAACTTTGCACTAATGCCCTTGGGAAAGGTATGAGTTCACTTCTCCCCCAGCTATGAGTAAATAGCAAAGGCCATCCTAAGCATGGGTAAATGGGGGACATTTGAGCATGGGGTTAGCAACTCCACACCGTAAAAACCCACTTGCTACTGAAACTGCAGCAACATTACCTGGCATAGCCTAGTTGCGGCCCTATGCTCCACAAGGACTCTACAGGATTTTTCAGAAGTAAACTTTTTCCTTGAGTAATAAAAACCTATTTTCTCTTCACAGTGTGCATTTATGTACATAAATCAACAAGAAAAGTATTTGATGAAGAAAAAGACATCAAATTGCTTGATTTTTTACATCAGCCCTGTTAGGTAAGTATTTTGAGATATTCCCCTTAGGCAGGAGAGTGCTTATCAACTTCCGGTAAGGGGGCGCTGTTTTACATTCTGGTGCACGAGCAGCAATATTTTTTTAGGAGATCAGAGAAGACACACGTGTGTGTCGTTGACCACGGTCATTGTAAATATGTATGAATAAAGGATCTGTGTGAATATGTCTTTTGTTTGCAGTTTGAATCGGTTAATATCTGTCATTATACCAACCTTACAAACCCCACTTAAGTGACATTTAAAATTTAGCAATATCTTTCGGGAAAACTCATGAATCAAATGTTTTTTGGAAGATGATAATTCTTTTTTACTCAAGTGTATATAATTTAACCCATAAGAACCCAGACCCATTTCTCCTTGACAGAAAATTATGGGGTTATAAAACAGAAAAACAAATTATGCATCATAGGATGCATTAGAAACATTTCATAAAGTTGTTTTTTCCATGACTATTTTAACGCTAAAAGCCCAGAGTGACGCATATGTCACAGCGATATTTTCCTAACTTTTTGTTATATCATTTTGTTCAGGAAATGTGGTCAGAATAGGTTAAATGTAATATAGGACATTAAGTTATTAAAGCATTAGAATTGTTAAATGGGTTAAAACTTAATTTTTAGTAACAAAAACTAGGTTTTTCAAAGTAGTTAATTCTCTCCCACGTGGTAACCAGGCAAAACACTGTTTAGGAAATGGAATTCTTGGTAGGCGAATTGACTCGCAGTTACATGAATGCACCAGGATGTTCAGTAGATGTTACTTAGTACACTTCATGAGTTAAAATCAAGGATAAAGCTGTATAAGGTATTTTCCAGAACCTTTAAAGTGTATTTGACACCGGTGTCACTGTGGGTTCTTATGGGTTAAATCTTGATATTACCACCCCCCTCTCTCTTTCAGTCTCTTTCTGCCTTAGTCTTTCTCCCCTCCTTCTCTCTGCCTGTCTCTATTTCACTGCTTCAGTCTCTCTCTCTCTCTCTCAAGAATCGGAGCAATTGAGAACTCCTTTAGTTTGTTATAATCTGATTTATTGCATCTAGCTGAAAATCCTCCCTACAGGTGTTTGTTTGTTTGTTTTAAAGCTAGATGTCTACTTTATACGGCTAAACAAAAAGATAAAGATTCGGTTTAGCTAAACAGACACATAGTAAGGATCCAGTTCAGCAGTATTGTAACTTGAACCTCTCACTAAAAACTTGAAAAGCTTTGGAATTCTCAAAAGGTAGTCTGCTAAAAACATGCTCCCGTGTCCCATCAGTAATCACAGAAGATTTGGTGGCCATAGCTCTACCTATCCTTGAGTTATGCAATGACAAACATATGAACTGACATATGGTGGATTCTAGTCAGATAGTGAAACCAGAAAAACAGTCTGGAATGTTAATTGAATTATTTCTTATCAGAAGAAACAACATTGCCTCAGGTAGATTTAATCATACTTATCTCTTCTTCATTTTGGCTACCTATTTCTTATCTTTTGTTTTTCTGAACTATAATTGCATATTGCAATTTCATATCCCATATAAGTAAAATGAACCATCAAAGCAGAAGGCTACTGAGAGTAAAGCTGCCCCCTCAGATCCACCCAACCCTCCCAAAAAAGAAATGGTGGTGGTTTCTCCACTGTGTCCATTGGGTTGCTTTGTTAAAGGTGTTTGTTTTCACTATTGTTATTCAATCTTAGGGCAATTTCCCTCTACCCTGTGTGTGTCCTTTATCTCTCTTTACCTATATATATTTATATACTTTATTTATCATGATTATCTTATAATCAATACTATTTTATATATAATATCTCTTGAAACAAGTTTTGTTTTTTCATTTAGATGTATCACCACAATTATTAATCAAGTGGGAAGAAAAGTTTGATGTTAAACAAAGACAAAATGTGCTTTTTTTATCATATTAATCAGTTTAGTCTTTATAAATTCATTGAAACGGCTATGGAATTGGTATCAACATAATTCTTTTCTCTGGCCATGTCTTTTGATAGCTTCAATTAATTACATACAATACTGCTGGTTTTTTTTTGTTTTGTCTAAAAAAGATTTTTTTTTTGGGGGGGGGGTGCAGTTCCAGGCCTGAGGTATAAACAAACTAAGCTGCTTAGGGCCCAAAGAAGTCTTATGCTCAAGACCTGGGGGGACAAAGGTTACATGTTTCATAAAAAATCCTTTTCTTAATATTAATCACTGCTACTCACAACACTGGTGTATTGCTGGGTTTAGGTTATTCATGTGTTCTGACATTTATATCTATCTCATAGTAGAAACTTGGAATTTTGCACACACACTCCCCTCAATGAGTAGGGAAAATGTCTTCTTTTTTTTCTGACGTTTATATGTATATATCTATGTATCCAGACTTTTTTTGTTTTTTGAAAATTCCCCATCCCACCAGGTTTTTAGTGGGAGTTCAATTTTCAATGTAAGTTGTATGCTAAATCGGTCGTTCATGCTTGTTTTTTGAAAAATCTTAGCACCCAACTGAAGCGACAAAAGTAACTTATTCATTGATCACCCCCTTTTCAAACTTTTTAATTGATCACCCCCAACACAGCATATATGGGTGGTGGTGAATCATAATTTCCTTTGGAATGCTTGTTTTTGTTAATT
The DNA here is from genome assembly GCA_006491835.1 of Architeuthis dux. Lineage (NCBI taxonomy): Eukaryota > Metazoa > Mollusca > Cephalopoda > Oegopsida > Architeuthidae > Architeuthis > Architeuthis dux. The sequence continues at coordinate 2,292,757 of VCCN01000788.1, read as the reverse complement.
TTCTCCAAAAACGACTTTCCCGTCTTATTTTTTATTGGAAGAAGCATTGTTAACCAATTTGACTTTCCTCTAATCTTAGTTGCTTTTCCTCACAACCATTCAGATTGTAAGTCAATGACCATTAGGGATGGCAAAGGGATGGGAGCTTGAGTCTCCTCACAAACTTATCCTTTCAAATGGTTCTTCGGACAGAAATTATGTTTAAGGGGGGTAGCCCTTATAGCGCATGGCCCGGGTGTTTCTGTGTCTTTGTCCTGTCGGGTTTAGATTTGTTGAGAAGTGGATGCCACATCGGGTTGAAATTCGCACTTGTCTGGCTAATGCATTTAGTTGACATTTTGATGTGAGCTGCCTCTTCGATTTAAAATGTCAACTAAATGCATTAGCCAGACAAGTGCGGATTTCAACCAGATGTGGCTTCCATTTCTCAAGCAATGCCAAAGATTGCTGTATATTTATAAAACCCTCCTTCCCCAAATATGGAGAAAAGGACCTGAATATCTGTTTGTTTGTAGAAGAGAAAGAGTTCAATAAGCATAAAATAGCAAGTAGAATACAAATAGATATTTTTCAATTCTCACTCAGTCTTGTATTTAATTTTCAAGAAACAAAAACAGACAAGTCTCGTTAGTCAATCAATAGAAATTGTCACGAGACCAATGTCTTTTGGCAGGATGCCATGTTGGGGGCGATCAATCAAAGAATTGGAAAATGGGGCGGTCAATGAATAAGTTACTTCTCTCACCTTTTGTTGGGCAGTGATCAATGAATAAGTCTGAATTTTTTTTTAAAAGTCTGAATGCTGCCAGACACAAACTAAGGGACCAATTTAGCATACACTTTCATTATAAAGTGAAAGTGTTTTTTCTAGACATAATAAGGAGTAAATGTTTAATTTTTCATCCCTCTAGCACCATTGGTATGGCCTGTATGTGCGACACATACATAGATAGGTAGACAGCTAGACACACCTGAAAACTTAAGAAACCTATTGTAAGGTTGGTATAATGACAGATATTAACAGATTAAAAATGCAACAAAAGATTACGTACTCACAAAGATCCTTTATTCATATATTCACAATGACAGTGGTCACGACACACACGTGTTCTCGATCTCTCTTATCTACTAATCACACAATGCAAATGGCTGCTCGTTGACCAGAACGTAAAACAGCGCCCCTTAGCAAAAGTGGATATGAACTCTTCTGCCTAAGGGGAATAACTCATGATACTTATTTAACACCTATGTTGACAGTTTTGGTTGATGGTTTTTAATAATAAAAATACATAGAAGAACAACTGTGTGCTTGCAGCGTATGTGGAATCACACTAATTAAGATGAAAAAATACTTGTCAAGAAATGAATAAAGGGTTTCCCTTCTTACTTTCCTATAGATTTGAGTTATGCTTTATGACTGATGGGAATACAAAACAAAATAGTTTCCATCAGAAATCTTCCAACTACCAAACTGGCTGTTGCACGATAAAAGTCCTTTGTTCTAATTTGAGATCATTTTTATCTTTCTCATAGATCAGTGGTTCCCAACCTTCATAATCTGTTATATCTTCCTATTTAATAGTGGAAGTCTTTACAGTTAAGCAAGTATCATGAGTTATTTCTCTTAGAAGAGTTTCTATCCACTTCAGCTAAGGGGCGCTGTTTTATGTTCTAAGCAACCATTATTGTATTGGGTTATTAGTAGAAGACAGAGCTTGGAAGGACACACATGTGTGCTTGACCGCGATCATTATATGAATAAAGGATCTCTGTAAGTACCTCTCCTGTTTGCATTTTTAATCTGTTAATATCTGTCATTAAACCAAGCTTACATTTACCTTCCGTTTTGATTTTTCATTTTGGTTTGAAACAGTCACTACTTTTTACCTAGCACATGCCAGAACCCCACAGTGGCCAGGGATAATCGTATAATCAGAGAGCTTCATACTAAGAATTAGCTTAATTTTATAATTGTACAGCTGCTGCTGTGTATTTGTTAAACACATCATTTGAAATTCCAATTTATTACGAAAAACATAAGAATTCTGCTATCGTAATTGACATACACATCAATATGATCTCTGTTCTTGTTTTTTTGCTAGAGCACATCATAAATCATTCTCAACTTAGAGCTTATATCGAGCCTTCGACTTAATAGATAGAAGTGTAGAAAACCCTATCTCTAGACTAGACTTTTATTTTTACCTAATACCATTATTCCCCCCCAGGACTACCAAAATTCACCACCTGGTTGGGAACCACTGTCATAGATGATAAAAATGTCATCACTTTAGAACAAAGGAGAAAGTAGGTTGTCTGCTTCTCTATGTTTTACCACTGAGCCATATCTCCTAGAACAGGGATCGCCAACCTTTTTGCTGCGTGGACTGCTTTAGTATTGACAATATTCTTGCAGAGCAGCTGATGGGCAGGTAATCACGACTGCCATATAGGTGATAAGTCAACTATAAGTCACTTATAAGTGGCTAATACATTTAATTTTGTTTCTAAATGGGATTATCTAACGAATTTGATATTAAGATCCAAGGAAATGAATTTGTTTTTATTTTACAAAGAAATAACACCAAATCATATCATCGCGGCCAGGCAGCACATGCTTTGCTACTCGGTACCAGTCTGCAGTCTGGTGGTTGGGGACCACTTGTTTAGAAATGTTCTGGAGAACCTTTAAATGAAGGCCAAGAAGGTTTTGAATTTAGAACCTGATTAAAGTAACCATAGAAACAGGACTAATTAAATCAGGATTGTAACGACTGTTCTCCTGCCTATCCTAAATTTATTGTGGTTATCTTAAGAAAAGGGGTGCAGCAAAGACCTTTATCTGTCTTCCAATGTGCTGGGTTAAAAGCCAGGATTTATACCCCGAGATAAAATGGTAACATTATTCTTGGCTTAAGTGACTAGTCATTACATGACTAATTACAGTAGGATTGCCATCTATACTAATATTTGAGCCGTTTGTTTGTCCATGCCTCTTTCATGCTAAAACTACAAGATCTATCGACCTAATATTCGGCATGTAGACTCACAAGAGGTAAACTTGTGACATAGGCTATGTGAGGATGACCTCGGAGGTCATTTGAGGTCACCAGAAGTAATTTCTCCGGCCCTAAATATTCGAAACAATTTGTATGTCAGAATTTTCTCTATTATTCTTTGTTTGTTTGTCCGTGCCTCTTTCACGCTAAAACTACAAGGTCTATCGACTTAATATTCGGCATGTAGACTCACAAGAGGTCAACTTGTGACATAGCCTATGTGAGGTTGACCTCGGAGGTCATTTGTGGTCAGCAGAAGTAATTTCTCCGGCCCTAAATATTCGAAACAAATAATTTGTCTATCAGAATGTTCTCCTTTATTCTTATCATTAGTACTAAGATCTCTTACAAAAAAATTAATTTTTATATAAGTTTTGTGTGTTTTCCATCATACATTGACAAAAAACATGCCTCAAGAACAAAGAAGAGTAATACGAGGGATGTCCGTTTTGGTATACAAATAAAACATTGTGCATATGTTACCAGCATTACCATGCTACTTTTCTACATAGTCACCATCGAGATTGATGAACTTGTCCCATCGGTGCACAAGCGCATAAATACACTCCTCGAAGAAGGTGATGTCAAACGACTGGAGCTACCCTTACACGTCTGCAACAACAAGCGTCATCTGAATGGAACCACTTCCTGGATAAATGTCTTTCGAGGGGCCCTAACAGATGATAACCTGAAGGAGCCAAGTCAGGACATGCGGTGGATGCAGTAAAACATCCCAACCATATCGCTGGAGCCATTTTTTTGTCAGGTTGGCCGTGTGTGGGTTGACGTTGTAGTGCAGCAGGATAACACCCTTACGCAAACATGATGCACCCAGATCTCATCACCCGTGATAAGGTGCTCCAGAAAGTCCCCATCAGCACCCCTATACTGTTCCAAACGCTGAAAAGAAAGTGTGGCTCCCGTCGCTTGATGCCACATTCTTCAAGGAGGGTATTTATGCTCTTGTGTAAATGTTTGTACCTTACTTTTCGGACATCCCTCGTAGTAGTAAATGTACTATTTATGTTTCACTGTGAAAGCCTTTCACCCCTCCCCTTCCCAGGCTAAATAAAAAACAGGTCATTTTTTTAATTAAAGTTGAAAGTAATTACAGATGGTCCCCGACTTACAATTGTTCAACTTTCAAGGTTAAGATCATATTTTTTTCTTTTAAAATGCAAATAAAATTAAATTTCATGCTACAAGGAAATCTACAATCCAGTTACAATTTTTCTACTTACAAACTCATTTCCAGTCCCTAACCCTATCGTATGTTTGAGACCATCTCTATTTTATTATTTCTTTTTTTATTAGATTGTAAATCGTTATTATTAATATTTGACTACTATTTACTGTCATCTTAATCTTTTAGTTGTTTTTTAGGATTCATTTTACCAGTAAAAGCTGAAAATCGTATTTTTTGTGTTCTCTTTACAATGTAACTATACTGCTGACCTGGACACTTAATTTTTTTTAATTTTCTTTTTTCAAAAATGACACTCTGACATCAATTGGATCTTATTGATTGGAGGTACAAAACATTTCTGAATGAAATGAAAAATCTTTTATTCTGTTTTCGACTTTTACTGGTAAAACGAATCTTAACCATTTTTTCCTTCCCAACTTATTATGTTGTGTAAGAAGAAATATTTTCCACTGTTGTGAAATTTTAAGTTATTTTTTCACCAGGCAACGCCGGGTATCCCTGCTAGTACGTTTCTATTTTCCTGGACATGTCCACTATTTGAAATCTTCATCAGGAAGGAACTTTTGAAATTCTTCAAAAGCCGACAAAATTAATTATCACATCTGCGTCAAAGTTATAGAGTGTGTCAGGCAGGGGCAGGATATCTTCTGGAATGGCCTCTTTTATAAATTTTCAGGTATGGCAACCAAAGATTACAGAGATTTTACAAGCATAAGAGATTTACTGTTGATACCTTTGAAAAAGCTTTGGATTCATCCACAGTTTGGAGAAGTCAAAATTGAGGTGGCAATCTTTTGATTTAATGTAGAATGTAAGATATTTGAAATATAAACTCGGATTTTCTTAGGTAGTTATTAATCACTGCTACCCACAACACTGGTTTATTGCTGGCTTTAGGTTATTCGTGTGTTCAGAAATTTATATGTATCTATGTATCTATCTATATATCCGGACTTTGCCCAGTCCTAACCGTTCATAGTAGAAAATTGAAATTTTGCACACACTCAGTGAGTAGGGAAAATGGGTAGTTCCCCCCCCCCCAATGGGGTTTTAGAGCGGGTTCAATATGCAATGTAAGTTTATACCAAATTGATCCCTTAGTTTGTGTCCAGCAGCATTCGCTTTTGGTTTTTGAAAATTTGGACTTTTTAGTGATCACAGCTCCAAAAAGTTAAGAAAAGTAACTCACCCAATTTTTTAATTAAGCAGCAAAAATGGAGATCGGCCGGTCACCTAGCAAGAAGAGATGACAATAGATGGGGGGAAAGACTAACCGATTGGTGCCCATGGGACAGTAAACAAAGTAAGAAAAGACCAGATACAAGATGGAGAGATGAGATAGAAAAGTTTGCCAGTAAGACATGGCAGAGGTTAGCACAAGATAGGTCGTCATGGAAGGAGATGGGATAGGATTTTGTCCAGCAGCTGACTTATTGCGGAGGAGGAGGAGGGTGGTGGTGGTGGTGGTGGTGGTGTATCCAGACTTTTCCCAGCCCTAACTGTTCATAGTAGGAACTTAAAATTTTGCACACACACTCCCATCAATGAGTAGGGAAAACAGTATGTTTTTTTTTTTGTTTTATGAAAATTCCCCTCCTAAATAGGTTTTTAGAGGGGGGTCCAATATGCAATGTAAGTTTATGCTAAATTGGTCACTATTTTGTGCCCACTTGTTTTTTTAAAATTCAGACATCTTTTTAGTGATCACAGCCCAACAAAAGGCAAGAGAAGTAACTTATTCACTGATCACCCCATTTTACAACTTTTTAATTGAAAACCTCCAACACAGCATATATGGATGGTGGTGATTCATAATTTCCCTTGGAATGCTAGGTTTTACTATTATTTCTCAAATACACTTTCAGTTGATAATATTCCTCTAATTCTTCTTCAATGTCTTTTTGCTGTGACCTTGTATAAGTGAAGAATACAATCTGGATGTACAATGTCTGTCCAGAAAGTATTCAGCCATTTTGAATATATTGAGAACCGCAGTCTGTATTTGGCTGTGTGCAATTTCTAATATGAACAGTTATGGATGCGTTGCAGTGAGCAGTTGTCTTCTGAATATCCTGGTGAACCATTCGTTTCATGGCCCAGCATATACAACATATAATTTTTGAAAAATGACTGTATATTTATAAAAAAAAACCCTCCCCAAATATGGAAAAATGGACCTGAATATCTGTTTGTAGAAGAGAAAGTGTTTAGTAAGCATAAAATAGCAAGTAGAATAAAAATAGATATTTTTCAACGCTCACTCAGTCTTGTACTTAATTTTCAAGAAACAAAAACAGACATGTCTGGTTAGTCACTCAATAGAAACTGTCTTGCCGTGTTGGGGGTGATCAATCAAAAATTTGGAAAAAGGGGTGGTCAATCAATAAGTTACTTCTCTCACCTTTTGTTGGGCAGTGATTACTAAAAAAAAGTCTGAATGCTGCCAGACATAAACTAAGGGATCAATTTAGCATAAGCATACATTGCAAATTTAATGCCCGACTAAAAACATGTTTGGGGGGAATTTTCAAAAGACAAAAAAACATGTTTTTCCTAGACATAATAAGGAGTAAATGTTAAAATTTTCAGCCCTCTAGCTCCATTGGTGTGGCCTGTACACATGACATATATATATATTTACTGGATCCACCCCAAAACTTAATCAATTCTTCCTTAACCCATGG
>VCCN01000788.1:2252844-2279140 GCA_006491835.1 Architeuthis dux | reverse complement strand
CCAGCAGTGGACTTATAACGGCTGATGATGATGATGAGGTGAGAGGGGATGGGGGAAAATCTCTAAAAATGGACAAATATGTAGAAAACTATCTTCCTATCCTCTGTAGAATACTCATAATTACTTTTAGATTATAGTACAAATAAATCACACTGATGTTAGCAGCTGTAAATGTAATTTCAGTTTTTCAGAGTAAAAATTCTCATATTTTTTATGTAAATGACATTAATTTTATGAAAGGTAAGCTATTCTTATCAATATTTTTTCAAGGAAACTGACTTCCATTTTGTATTTGTTTATATTTAATGTCTTTTAGGTAAGAGGGGCTGACAAATATAGAGTCTTAGAATGTTCACCAAAATGAACGAATATGTAGAAAACTATCTTCATATATACATTTTTGTAAACACTGATGTGTCATTAGCTGTACATATAATATTTTTACGTAGGGGCGTTCCTTCAGATATGAAAGTTATTTCAAGGGTCCCTCCAAGTATAAAAAGGTTGTGAAAGGCTGCTCTATTGTATACTGAATGTGGAAAGGTCTTAGCTTAAAAAAAAATTGTTTCATCCCTTTTTCTTCCACTCTCTTTCTACCCAAAATAGTCATGAAGATGTTTGTTATGCTCTCCTGCTTGTCTGAGGGGTAGGTACACAGAAATCTGATCTGACTATTCATCGCTAGAGCTTTACGGCTACTTGGAGAATTGGTTCTTCTGCTACAATGCTACAATGACTATGAAACAGGGGCAGGGGTTGTAGCTTCTCCTATAAAGATGTCAGCTTCATTTTTCTATAAAACAAGATTCTTCAACCATTATTAATTCTTGACTAGTATTTTATTTCACCTTTAAAATTTCTTTTTATTGCAACTACTCAGACCGCCAGTCTACAGTAGTGAGTAAAAAGCACAGCTCAGAAATAAAGAATAAGCTCTAGGTGAGACTTGAACTTGCGTCTATTCTACCTCAGGAAGTTTGCCTTTGTACAGCAACTGCTCTACCGACTGAGCTACCAGAACTCTCACGACTGGCAAAAGATTAAATCGAACCCATAAACCCATACTTTAGTTTTCCCGATCACCCGCTGACATATTTGTTATTGTTTTTACATTAGTTGTATACTCGTTCCTTATACTATATAAGACTTATGTCCATCCACACCTCGAGTACTGTGCACAAGGCCTGGTCACTGTACTTGGAGAGAGATAAAAAAATCTTTTAGAAAAAGTCCAGAGACGTGCAACTAAGTTAATAACAGAATTAAAAGTTATGAGGATAGGCTAAAAGTGTTAGAGTTAACATTGTTAGAAAATAGTAGAGATCGGGGAGACTTAATAGAAATGTTCAAGATTATGCATGGTCTAGAAGTAGTAAAGCCTGATGTATATTCTTAATAGAAGGGGGTACAAGGCCACACATATACGGTAGAAGCAAATAGAAGTAGATTGAATATCAGAAATTCTTTTTTAGCAATATAGTAGGACTTTGGAATAGATTACCAGAATATGTGGTGCTATCAAGAGATGTAAATAATTTTAAGAAGAATTATAATGTTTATTACACCATCGCAAAGGTTTAAGGCCCTAGATATTGTGTAAATATGATTGTTATTATGTGTGCTTGTAGATACAAATTGTATACTTCTTTTTTCATACTAAAAGGTTTAAGGCCCTAGATATTGTGTAAATATGATTGTTATGATGTGTGCTTGTATATACAAATTGTATACTTCTTTTTTCATACTAAAAGGTTTAAGGCCCTAGATATTGTGTATATATGATTGTTATGATGTGTGCTTGTAGATACAAATTGTATACTTTTTATACAAATTGTATACTTTTTTCACACTAAAATAAAATGTTCCAAAATGTTCTATTAGTAGTAGTAATATTATCTTGATTTATTTTTTATTTCACGAAGCATTGTCAACCATTATTAATTTTTTTACTAATATTTTCTTTTATCTTTTAGTTACTTTTCACCGCAACTCTGGTCTGTGCTATTTACTAACTGCCGTAGACTGACGGTTGCACTGAAAACCAACTAAAATTATGATGATTCCAAGGGAAATTATGAATCATCACCACCTGTATATGCTTCTTTTTACCTTGGAAATTAAACAGTGGTGGTGGTGGGCAATGATCACTAAATAGTCCAAATTTTCAAAAAACAAGCTGAACACAAACTAAGGGATCAATTTGACATAAACTTACACTGTAAATTGAACCCCCCACTAAAAACCTATTTAGAGGAGTGTGTGTGCAAAATTTCAATTTTCTACTACAAATGGTTAGGGCTGGGCAAAGTCCGGATACATAGATACATATAAATGTCTGAACACATGAATAACCTAAATCCAGCAACAGTATTTAAACCAGTGTTGTATGTAGCGGTAATTAATAATCAGATAATAAGAAATAGGTCTGGTTATTCACTCAATAGAAACCATCACGTGACCAACATCTTTTGGTAGCATGTTGGGGGTGATGAATTAAAAAATTAGAAAAGAGGTGATAAACTAATGAGTTACTTCTCTCTTTTAGTGATCGCTAAAAAAGTCTGAATTTTCAAAAACCAAGCGTGAATGCTGCCGGACACAAACTAAGGGATCAATTTAACATAAACTTACATTGCAAATTGAACCCACCACTAAAAACCTATTTAGGGTGAGAATTTTAAAAAACCAAAAAACATTTTTTCTAGACATAACAAGGAACAAATGTTTAAATTTTCAGCGCCTCTAGGCCCTTGTGCGGCCTGTATGCATGATAGATACATAGCCAGCCAGACCAACTTAAAAACTGAAGAAACCTATGTTGATGCTGACAGTTTTGGTTGGTGGTTTCTAATAAATCAGGAAAAGATTCGTCAAGATTAGAAAAAATGTGATAAGTTGGCTAACTCTTCTGATCACTATCATTTCTGTAGTTTCCAATGTTGTGATATAGTGCCACTGGAGGTTATTTCTGGGCTAACACCTCAGGTGATCTCAGGAAAAATGCATATGTGTGGGTGTGCGAAAACCGGAATTAACACATCAGTGTGGACGTTTGAAACCCCATAAAAGTAAGAGATACACAGGACAGAGCAGAGACAAGCAGAGAGACAACCAAAGAGAAAGACACAAGTCCAGTTCCCCTGTTGGGAACAGGTTGTCAGCTCTCGTTACCTCTCTCCCACTGTTCACTCTCCGCCACAACACAATGTATTCTTATGAAATAAAAATATGTCCTCATATTTTTATAAACAGGTTTCGAGTGTTCCTTTTTCTCCAAGTTCAGGATTTTCCTCCCGCGGACGAAGAGGCTATACAACACTAATATTGATTATTAATTAATAATTCATTACCATTACCACTGAATAAATTCTGATTGAATTTTGTTCATTATGTACTGTACCAAAATATTAAAATTGAGGTCTACTATAAATACCATTAGTATAAAAGTTAGTCAATAAGTGGGCATCTAGGATTTTACACTCTATTTCTGATAACGTCAGTTCATTTGTCCAGTTTTCCTTTGACCAAAAGACTGAAGGATGTCAAATCTGTTTGAACTGCAGAACTATTATTATTTTGTTTTTGAAACTTATGTAATACGATAAATATGGTATCTTTCGATGATCCTAGCTCTTCTGAAAGTTCTTGACTGCTGGTGGTCAAGTTCTCCCCTATGCAAGGTAGAGGAGAATCTGACCAGCAACACTGAATTTTAAACCATCATAATCAACAACTTCTAGGCTTTATTCCAAGGGACACTGTAATGAAATACACTCTGGTCGTTTGTGTGTGTTCGGGCGTACGTGACCTGGGGCCCATATCATATTACCGGGGCTGGAAAGTGGGTCAAGCGGCCAGTGGTCAGAACAAAAGAAAATGCGTTCAACCAACCAGGGTGGTTTTAAGGAGCCGTGATTTTCAAATCGATGGCAGTTTAGAATCAGTCAGGGTCGGACAGATAGAGCAACAGGTCAACAAGCGAAGAAGCTTCCCTCTTCACCCTGATGAGGGAGGGGCGAGTAAGAGGAGGAAGAAGCCTTGATTTTTGAATTACTGCCATCACTGGTAGTGATTCAGCAAAGTGACCACTCGTTTAGAATTTTAACTGAAACAGAATTCGATGCCTCAAAGTAATCCGCGAACTGACCCGGAATCGAAGCTACCGAGTGGAATAAAGCGGATCCAGATTTTAAAATGAAAATACTGAATTTTGTCGTCTTTCTCTCCCTCGCCACGTGGGTGGCGAGCCTTTTCTCCAAGTTTATTTTCCTCCACAGAAAGTTCGCTCCCGAAAATGTACAACACAAGAACAAGACGTCTCCCCCTCACATCGGTGACAGAAGAAACACAGATAATGTACAACACAAGAACAAGACGTCTCCCCCTCACATCGGTGACAGAAGAAACACAGATCGTTATAATAAAACACACCACCCATAAAACGCTTAAACCAGTGTTGAGCAGTACAGTAAAATATTGTTTCATTTCCTTCCACTTCCTGAATTCTTTGAGCAGCTTCGACAACTTTGATGCCCAGTTTAAAATAATGCTTCAAAATTGCCAGAATCTGATGATATGATGAATATAATAATAATATTAATAATATAGTGGGGTCACAGATAGTCTTTAGATGTGTACACAGGGCTGGATTAAGACCATAATGGGCCCTATGCCACCCATAATTTTTGGGATCCACCATATTAAAATTATATCTGAAATATCTGAGATCTGAACAGTAAGTTTATATTGAAATATGATAAAAATATTTCATTAATAGGGAAATTTATATTGAAACATGAACATAATTGTTAAGTAAGTATCATAAGTTATTCCCCTTAGGCAGAAAACTTCCGCTAGGGGGCACTGTTTTACATTCTGGTCAACGAGCAGTCATTATTGCATTGTGTTTATTAGTAGATCGGAGAGGACACACATGTTTGGTTGACCGCGGTCATTATTTGAATAAAAAGACCTGTAAGTACATAATCTTTTGTTGCATTTTTAATCTGTTAATATCTGTCATTAAACCAAGCTTACAATAATGATAAGATATATACAAATATTTAAAATAGAGACTTTTGTCGGGAATTATTGTGAAAAAAACGTTCAATGATGGTTTCAAACGTCATTGAAAAAGAGACATCATTTTGACATCAAAACTAAAGCATTTGCTCATTTCTTATTTAAAAAATTCATAATTCGACAATGTAAAAAATGTAAAAACTATGCAATAAATCATAACAGTTAAAATAAGGCGTCTCATAGTATAAACTAAAAAACGGGTATTTTACCTATAAAATAATATTTTTATTAACTTGCTAAATATATTAAGTAATTATTTTATTTATGATTAATGTTTTTTTCCAAGGGAATAGTGATAACGTTCTACATTTCTATTTATTTGTGGGCCCCCCCTCAATGTCTTTGGCTTTATGCCATGGCATAGTTTGTGTATAGGCTAATCTGTCCCTGTGTGTACATAAAATTAGTTTGGGAGTAAAAGTCTGTAAAAAATGAAAATACTTTTGATTCACGCTAATAAAAAAAATTGGGCTGATTTTCTGCTTCCTAATTGATTTAAATGCAGAGATGAAATTTCTCGGTTTCGGTCAATATAATACAAAGTAAAAAAAATGAGTGCAAGATTTTGTTTCTTGTGGCATGAGTATAATTATGACAGAATGTAGAGTAAAAGTTTCATGTTGACTGTCAGAAAATGTTATATTTTACCCTGACAAGAGGGCGGGTAGGCGAGAGGAGGGACCCTGGGCTGTTGAGCAACATGGAAGACTTAATAGTATTAATGGATTCCTTATCTTTGCACAGCCTTGTTGTCTGAATGGCCGTATTGTTAGGGAATATTCACTTAACTTCCTCTTACGTAGTCTTCTTTCTTTCTCTCTTCCTGTAAGCGCCCATACAGCGGATAGATCGAGACTTTCTCAGTTTTTCATCTTCTCCACCCCCCATGGGAGACAAACCCTGGAAAAGAAAGGGTCCCAGAAGAAATTTACCCATTTTCTTATCAGTTTAAAGAAATGAATGCAGAAAGAGTTGTGGGTTTGCACTTGGATTATTTTTTTTTGCAGTCTTCTTTTAAGGAAAAGAGGTCCTGCATAAAGAGAGCACAGATGCGTCTGTATTTATTGGGAGTGGGACTACGGAGGTCGGAGTGATGTGACAGTTACTGGCACAGAAAAACGGAATCGGCAAGCTGAGTTCAATTTCTGGATGAGGCTGTTTGTGTTCACTTTGCTCTAGTGCATGAATCCATCTCTTCTCTCTCCAGCTATGGATGACTGGGCTCTCTAGCCTTGATTGGCAACCAGTCTAGGAGAAGGACAACACTGAATTCAAAGCCAGGAGTGGAATACACCCCCTCCTTCCAGCTATGGGTAAAATAACAGGACAGACTGGTTTCACTAGCTTTGATTGGCAACCAGTCTAGGAGAAGGACAACTCTGAATTCAATGCCAGGGGTGGAATCTGCTCCTCCTTCCAGCTATGGGTAAAATAACAGGACAGACTGGTTTCACTAGCTTTGATTGGCAACCAGTCTAGGAGAAGGACAACTCTGAATTCAAAGCCAGGGCAAGAATTCACTCCTCCTTCCAGCTATGGGTAAAAATGGCAAAAAAAGTGGGGGGGGGGGGCTTGCAATCTTACACATGAAAACTACTTGCTAAAGATGATCGGCCTACAAGCTGACTGACCAATTGCGTCTTTGATCCAGGGTTTAAGAGTAATTTCCTTTAGAAAATTGTATGAAACCCAGATCCAGGACTATAGCAAATTCCAAGAGTTTAAGTAATAGAACGAGGACCAAAGAAGGACATTTCACCTCTAAACAACCTTGGCATAAAATCCCAGGTGAGGTGACATTTTTGGGGTCTGAGATTTTTCCCATATAAATTAATGGTAATTGCTTCTTCGGTTTATGACATTTCAGCTTATGAGAGGCTTTTAAAGGAACGCTCTACTTTCCAGATAGCAGGAGAATGAATACAGTTTTCCACCCCCACCCCCCCCCCCCCCTTCCTCCAATCATAATTACCATATTTAACGTTTCAAAGAAGAGTTCAATCAAATATTATTGATCAAAATAGGGACGTAACAAAAATCTGATTGACTTGTGCAAGGAGGTCGGTTTACTTACAAGATGTTCACACTGTTTAACTTATGAGTCTAGAAAGCCTTCTTTCTGATCTTAGAATAGTTTGATCTGTAGGGACATTAAACAAAGCTGGTCTGGCTGGCTATGTACAGTATTGCCATTAAATAAGTACACCACTACCGCTTTTTAATAGAAAGTTAATTGCCTTCTAAACCAAACCGTATCAACCATAAATAAGTACACCCAGTGTTTCCAACTCCAAAAAATATTTTTGCGCTAGTTTGACTGCCAAAAAGCGCTAAAAAAGTGCCCAAAATGGCCAAAATCCACCAAAAAGACACTAAAAATGGTTAAAATAGCCAGAAAATGGTCAAAAATAGCCAGAAAATGGCCAGTATGTTTTAGGCGAAAACACACTAATTTAGTGCTTTTTGCACTGCCAAAACAAGAAACGTGCTAAATTTAGTGCGAAACGCGCTAAATTGGCAACACTGAGTACACCCCTACCACATTTTAATAGAAAGTTAATTGTCTTTTAAACCAAACAGTATCGCCCATAAATGAGTACATCCCTACCACTCCAGCCATCCTGACTATGTCTTTCCGCTGGACCCAGGCAGACAGACGAGAGAGTGAGCTTGACAACGTGCACAACTCTCTCTTTGGTTAATCCAAGTCAAGCGTAAATCATGACATTTTACCCTACAATGCACCACAGCTGCTGCACCACTCAGAAGTGAAGTCATGGTCATCTTCCACATATTACAAGTCTGTAGCCTAAAAATTAAGTTATAGTAGCAGTAGACTACAGGAATATAGACAAATAGTAAAAATAATCAATAATAACAACAGATGTATCAATTTCATTTGCCTCTGATTATTACAGTTAATATAGGTACATTCCCTAGGTAATAGATTAGCGAAGAATCACTCTAGGTTGGCAAGCCTTTGGAAGAGCAAGCTGAACCTTCAAAAACAAGAAAATCCCATTAGTCCTAAAAAGAAGGGTCTACAACCAATGCATCCTCCCGATAGTCACCTATGGAGCTGAAAGATTGGCCCTCAAACTGAGAAACATGCAATGTGCCCAGGAGAGAATCATGTTCAACATCACATGGAGAGATCACAAGACAGCACATTATATTAGAAAACCAACAGGGGTCAGAGATATCATAGAATCCATTAGAAAACTTAAATGGCAATGGGCTCGTCATGTTGCTAGAATGTCAGTCAACCAGAGATCATATGCGAAAATGTGGCTGGCATAAAATAAGATTGCGTGATGAACTAGACAGGTTCAGAAAGTATTGACTCCGCAAAGCCCATGATAGAGAGGTATGGCGAATCTTGGGGAAGGTCTATATCTAAAGACGGATGCTAAAAGGCTGATGATGATGATGATGATGATGATGATGATGATGATGATATGTGAGAGTAATAATGATATCTTAGTTGTCGATACCTGTGGAATTACCATGGGTCCAGCTTGTCAATATCATTTTAATTGAAAAATCTTTTATAGCCAGCCATATAGTAAAAGGGTTTGTTTTTTGCAAAAGTTGCATGACATGACTCATCTGATTAAGATGTCGGTTCTTAAATGTGGCATCTACTTATATAATCAACACTTAAAGATAACAAGTTTGCTGATAAAAATATCTCCTACCCACCATTTTAAACAATGGACTCTCTTCTACTGAAACAAGTCTTTTTTAATTTCTCTCCCCACCCCTAAATAATCTAATAGAATTCAAATACGGGTAGTCTACGATAAGTGAAAATAGTGTTCAGCTTTTGTTTTGCAGTGAGCCATTATAGAGGCAGCACACACCCTATTCCTCTCTCTTCTATACCCCAGTCTGCAGTACCTCCCACCAGACAACTTCCAATGACTCAGCCTGACATACTAACCAATTTTGGGGTCTGGGTGATGCTCAAAAAATTGGTTTAGAAGAAAATTAATAATAATATAGAATTAATTAATGTGGAGGAGGGGCCTGGTGTGATGACCCTCATCCCCCTAACCACCTCTTGTCTTCCAATGGTCTCCCCGAGTCTTCCATTGCCTCAAAGCGGGTGGTAGCACCCACTTTGTGAATCACTGGTCTAAACAAAATTGAATGATCATTTTATTTATTTGTCCTAATTTGTCTGATCTTACATAACCACAATGCTTTTGTAAATCTTTTGACAGCACTATCAGTCCATTTTATTTATAGAAAGCAAATATTTGAAGAGGAATTAGCAGTGAATTCAACAACAAGAAAAAGAACAGACTCTGTTCAAAACCTTTGACGTTGTTTACACAATTTTTGACAGCATTTGACTACATTTGTCAATATTTGTTTCTGAAATAAAACTATTTGTTTCCAATTGATTTTTTTCAAGTTAATCCCTGTTGAAACATCCGAAACAAAAATAAATAATCATTGCATCAAAAATAAAATGAAAAATCTCATCCAGAATGCAATATAATTCATTGGGAAATGAAAAAGTTATAAATGTATATATGATTGATTGATTGATTGTTTTGTTTAACGGTATATCGACCCTTGTTGGGTCATTTAGTGCTGAATTCGGTTTCTTTTTGAATACACAATTTATGTGGACAAATTATTGTGGACAGACTATTGTTGATGAAAGGTTATTTGATTTTTTAATATAGTCTTGAAAGGTTTTTTTTTTTTAACTAGAGTATTGCGACTTTGGTAAAATAACATGTGGCCCCTGTTTTTTTGTTTTTTTTTGGGGGGGGGTCTTACCCCTCTGCAGGGGATGCAGTCAGCATATTCTAGGCTCCAGCCGACAGCGCCATGTGTATATGAAGTGTATACATTAATTATAAACACTGTATGGTCTGCTTTCTTTCTTTCCCTATCTTCTCTTTCTTTATTACACTTTCTATTTTTTTATTTTGAGAATTGATTTAAACAAAGACTTATCATGTAGTGTGACCTAAAAAGAAAAGAAAAGAGAGTTTCAATGCTGTAGAGTTTAGTCATAAATAATACCTGATAATATCCGATTTGATTGTGTAATATTCCACTAGAAATAATAAAATCCTGCTATGTTTGCTTTAGAAGACAATTTTCTATTAAAAAGTGGTAGGGGTGTACTCATTTATGGGTGATACTGTATTTCATCAGTGCCTAGCATAAAATCGGTCAACAATTTTAATAAAAAAACATTTAACTAAGTAAAAAAATTGTTTAACATGTGGATTGGTATAGTGGTTATAGGAAACAGAATTGGCAAACTGAGTTTGAGTTTTGGCCGAGGCTGCTTATGTTTATTTTGCACTAATGTCCTTGGGAAAGGCATGAATCCACTTCTCACCCTCTCCAGCTATTGGTATATAGCAGAGCAGTTGGAGCCCTTTAGCCCTGTAAGGTAGTGTCAATGTCTACTAATTAATACCTTTTTGTAGTGTTGTACTCATTTTTGGACAGCAACATATTGATATTTTTGGCAACAGAGTTTCAATGCTGTAGAGTTTAGTCATAAATAATACCTGATAATATCTGTTTTTATTGTGTAATGTTCCACTAGAAATAATAAAATCCTGCTATGTTTGGTTTTTTAAAGTTTTTTTTTACCTTTCACCATGACTGCGAAATAAAACAACGCATAAAGGTAGGTTAGAAGGCTTTCGGTATGAATAGAGACATTTTGAAGAGCACCTTGCCAATGTGCCTAAAGCGTAAAGTATACAACGGCTGCATAACACCAGCCATGACTTATGGATGCAAAACATGGAAATTAACAAAACGAGCCGAAAACCAACTCAGAATAGCACAGAGAACCATGGAAAGAGCAATGCTAGGGATAACTCTAAGAGATAGAAAAAGAACAACATGGATCAGAGAGAGGACTAGAGTGAAAGATATTATACAAATAATTAAGCAGCAAAAGTGGAGATGGGCTGGCCACCTAGCAAAAAGAGATGACAATAGATGGGGGGAAAGACTAACCGATTGGTGCCCATGGGACAGTAAACGAAGTCAGAAAAGACCAGACACAAGATGGACGGACGAGATAGAAAAATTTGCCGGTATGACTTGGCTGAGGTTAGCACAAAATAAGCAGTCATGGAAGGAGATGGGAAAAGCCTTTGTCCAGCAGTGGACTTATAATGGCTGATGATGATGATGATGATGTTTGGTTTAGAAGAAAATTAAATTTCTATAACATGGTGGTAGGGGTGTATTTATTTATGGGCGATACTGTATCTTCATCTTTTTTTGTCTACTCTTTGATTCCCCAAACAATTATTGTGATTAAAACCTTTAAAAAGATGCATATCCTACAAATGAGGTCAAATCTTTAAAAAAATTAACAATTCTGTTTTCATAATTACTTTGACTACCATTTTCTTTCATCTTAATTTTTGAGTTGCCTTTTAATATCACAACGATCAGTGCTGTTTACTCCCAGCCGTGGGTCGACAGCCTGTGTTAAGTTGTGATAAAAAGCAACTTAAATTATAATGAAGTGAAAATAGTAGTCGAGATCAATAATAATGGTTTACAATATAACAAAATATAACAGGTTTGCTTAGTCATTGAATAGAAACCATCACATGACCAATGTCTTTTGGCAGCATGCCCTGTTGGGGGTGATCAATTAAAGAATTTGGAAAAATGCTTGATCAACGAATAAGTTACTTCTCTCATCTTTTCTTGGGCAGTGATCACTAAAAAATGCACAATGCATACATACATAGCCAGCCAGCCTGACAAACTTGAAAACTAAAGAAACCTATGTTGACAGTTTTGGTGGCAGTTTTGGTTGACGGTTTCTAATGGAAGATAATTCAGTGTTTGTTTTTCACTCAAATATTTTTTTTTAAATTAAATTTTTAATTTTTAATTTTAGCAAAAACATTCTTTGATTATAAAAATTACATTTTCAAAATTGATTCCTTTCTGGCTGGGCCGAATGCCAAACAAGTGTTAAAAAGTCATAATTGGTTTTTCGGTCAATAATGCCTGCAGATGAAAAGCACTGAAACAAAATTGACTTGGCATAAAATAAAATTTTTTAAATATGTAATTTATAAACGATACAGTCAAATCACATAGGACACACCGGTTCTAGTAAGATCACTAAAGTTAAGCAACGCCGAGGCTGGTCAGTACCAAGATGGGTGACCGTCTGGGAATACCAGGCCACTGTATCTATGACAACGAATAACAGCAGAGTAGAAGTCTTTGTGGCCAATTGGTAAAAGCAGCTTGGCATAAACTAATCTCCCTCTGGCAATGAGGGTGTGAGTTTGATTCTCACCGAACGCTTACTCTTTATTTCCGATTGCGCCACAATGTCTAAAAATTTTACATCCAACCAAGGACAGATGTGTGGAACGGCAGAGAAGATGGAAGATCCTGACTACGAAGGCGTTCTAGCAAAACGTCAGTGGCATGCGAAAGGGCATACCAGGATGCATTAAAAAGGGATAGGGGCCTTGTCAAGTATCATCTCATAGTTAAGGCATTTTTCATCTTTATTCAAGCCACACATTCGCTTCAAGAATGGCAATCATATCACAGAAAGCAGACTTAATTTCTATTTCAGACAAACAGATGAATTACAATTATTATAAATCGATCTTTATTACTATTGGATGAAGTATTGTAAGACACCACCTTTACTAAATTTGACTAGTTTTTTTACCTTCATCCTAATTCTGGTTGTTTTTATACAACTTATTAATTCAGGCCACTGTATCTATGGCAACGAATAACAATTGGTAAAAGCAGCTAGGCGTAAACTAATCTCCCTCTGGCAATGAGGGTGTGAGTTCGATTCTCACTGAACGCTTACTCTTTATTTCCGATTGCGCTGTTATTCGTTGCCATAGATACAGTGGCCTGAATTAATAAGTTGTATAAAAACAACTAGAATTAGGATGGAGGTAAAAAAACTAGTCAAATTTAATAAAGGTGGTGTCTTACAATTATTATATTATTGATTTGTGAAGCCAAAACAATAGTAATTTTACAAGATAAAATATAAAATTGACTTTCTGAGAAAAATTATATAAGATTTTAAATAAATGCTGAGATTGGCCGCGGGCCACAAAAAATGTTGCTGTGGGCCAAATTTGGCCTGCAGGCCTATGGTTGCCCGTATGTGCCATAGTCAGACACAGTAGATAACCACTGTCCATCCTACATCGAAAGATATGGAACCTGAAGAAGAAGAAATTATAAACCTAATAGTGACCATTACAATGATGTGCAGGTGGCCCAATGGTTAATAGCACAGAAAATGGAATCAGCAAACAGATTTCCAACTCCAGCTGAGACTGTTTGCATTCACTTTGCACTAATGCTCTTGGGAAAGGCATGAATCCATCTCTTCTTCTCTCAGCTATGGGTAAATAGCAGGACAAACTGGGCTCTTCAGCCTTGGGCAGCAAATAGTCTGGGAGATGGACAACTCTGATTTTAAAACTGTGAAAGTCCAACCCCTCGTTCAGCGTCGTAAGATGGGGGAAACAGGCTGAGTAGGGAATCTACAGTTAACAGGGCTCTGATGAAGCTTCAACTGGCCCAGCAAGCTGGAAGTGGATTATGATAAATTGCTTGAGTAAA
This sequence comes from Architeuthis dux, assembly GCA_006491835.1. Taxonomy (NCBI): domain Eukaryota; kingdom Metazoa; phylum Mollusca; class Cephalopoda; order Oegopsida; family Architeuthidae; genus Architeuthis; species Architeuthis dux. The sequence continues at coordinate 2,265,430 of VCCN01000788.1, read as the reverse complement.
ATAAAGGAGAATGAAAATGGACGAACAAAATAATGCGACCACTGTCTCAACCTCCAACCGACACCTTGAGTTCAAATGGAAGATCTTTTTTAAGAAACCCTCCCCATTTAAAATTTGTCAGGATAAAAAATCAAAAATGCAGTTTCTGTATCTGTGGGACAAAGAATAATTTGAGTTCTCACTATTTTAATTAAATTTTACTAGTTTTTACCGTCATCTTAATTTCAGTTGTTTTTTATATACAACTTTCAATTCGGGCTGTTGTTTCTATGGCAACGAATAACAGCGTGGTCAGATAATAAAGAATAAGCCTTCAGTGAGAATCGAACTCACACATTCATTGCCAGAGGGAGTCTAGTTTATGACTAGCTGCTTTTACCAATTGGCCACAGAGACTTCAAACAATTGAAATTAAGATGAAGATAAAAACTAGTCAAATTTAATTAAAATAGTGAGTAACACACTATTTTAATTAAATTTGACTAGTTTTTAATTACTTCATTTTTGAAATAGGCTTTTTTTGACAGCAGTTAATTGCATCATTAAGCCAGCTTCAGTGTAGTTGGGCTGGGTTTAAACTAATAAGAAAAATGGTAGTTAAATTTGGTATGTCTGATATTCGAACAAAGATTATTTTTTTAAATATTGATATTCTCGGATGTGACCGTCTTTTCACTTAGGCTGTTCCATGCGTTTGCCACTCTTGCCGAGAGGAAATTTCTAACACCAGTGAAGGTCTGAATTTGTAGTTTATGGCTGTGTCCTCTGGTTTTACTGCAGATAGATGAAGTCAGCATTTTCTTATCAGGGTATTTTGAGCAATGAGCGGCAGTATCCACTCTATGTATGTTGTTCCGGATTCTATAGACCTCTAGTAGGTCAGCATGTTTTCTTCTGTATTCAAGGGTCTCTAGATTAAGTTGTTTTAATCTTTCAGTGTAGGATATATTTCCCAATCTCGGAATGATCTTGGTGGCTCACGGCTGATCTCTTTCTATGGCATCTGAGTTGTACTTCAGGTTGATAAATAAGAATAACAAGATAATATAAATAATAAATAAAGATTAATTTGAGTTTTTGTCTGAAATTTGTTGGATGGGTTTTTAATCATTTATCTCTACTAACAAAGTTGGAGTGGTATATGTATACGGTTGTGTCTGTCTGTCTGTACAATATCTCCAAAAGTTTTCAAAGAATTTCAATGAAATTCCGTGGAAGGGTGGGGAATGAGTTAAGGAAGAGTTGGTTAAATTTTGGGGCGTATCCAGGAATATTTTTGATTGAGAGATATTTTTTTCATTTTTTTTAATGCATTAATGTATTTGCTCATGTCTGTTCACACGATATTTCCTAAAGTTCTCAATGAAATTTTGTGAAAGTCTGGGCCATGTGCTAAGGAAGAAGTGATTAAATTTGGTGGTAGAACCATGAATTTATTTTCAATTGAGTTAATGTATGGCGCTGGCAGAGGTATGCACTCTAGTTAATCACTGCTACCCACAACACTGGTTTATTGCTGGGTTTAGGTCATTCATGTGTTCTCACATTTAGATGTATCTATGTATTCGGACTGCACCAGCTCTAACTGTTCATAGTAGAAACTGGAAATTTTGCACACACACACTCCCCTCAATAAGTAGGGGAAATTTTTTGAAAAATCCCCCCACAAAATAGGTTTTTAGTAGGGGTTTCAATTTACAATGTAAGTTTATGCCAAATTGATCCCTTAGTTTGTGTCCAGCAGCATTCTCGTTCGTTTTTTTAAAGATTTAGAGTTTTAGTGATTACTGCACACCACCACTGTTTAATTTACAAGGTAAAAAGAAGCATATATAGGTGGCTGTGATTCATAATTTTCCTTGGAATGCTAGTTGTATATGGTTTGTTTGAACTAATTTCGTCGACTTTTTGTTTGTTTTTTCCTAATGTTTCGGCCGTGTACCCTCTGGACTTCTTCAGGTGTCTTTTGGAATGTTCAGAACACGATTCCAGACCACGAGAAACACCTGAGGAAGGCTGAAGGGTACACGGCTTAAACATAGTGAAATGGGGCACATGGCTGAAATGTTGTAAAAAAGAGCACACGGCTGAAATCTTGTGAAAAAAGGAACACAGCTGAAACGTTGTGAAAAAGGGTACACGGCTGAAATGTTGTGAAAAGGGGTACACAGCTGAAACGTTATGAAAAAGGGTACATGGCTGAAATGTTGTGAAAAGGGGTACACAGCTGAAACGTTATGAAAAAGGGCACACGGCTGAAATGTTATGAAAAAGGGTACACGGCTGAAATCTTGTGAAAAAAGGAACACAGCTGAAACGTTGTGAAAAAGGGTACACGGCTGAAATGTTGTGAAAAGGGGTACACAGCTGAAACGTTATGAAAAAGGGTACACGGCTGAAACGTTATGAAAAAGGGTACACGTCTGAAATGTTGTGAAAAGGGGTACACAGCTGAAACGTTATGAAAAAGGGTACATGGCTGAAATGTTGTGAAAAAAACAAACAGTAAAGATAAGGAAAATGATCTGAGCAAACCACATACAAGGAAAGAATAATATTAGCTTTATGAATTGGGGGAAGAATTTATTTTGATTGTGTTTTATTTTATCGGTGAATTAGTATTTTAATTCTGAAAACTAAAACTGGCTGTTTTTTTTGTTTTTTTTACTGTTATGCTGGTACGTTCTGAATACACGCAAGTACCATATTTCTTCATGTATAACACAAAATATTTTGTACCCAAATCTGAACAAAAATAAGGGAGGTTGTGCTATACTCGAATGTATGCAGAAAAAACATTTTATATTTCAATAAAATTAACCGTTTTAACCCTTTCAACCAGTACGTCTGATATTCGGGCTGAGCACTATTTTACTAAAATACACTGTCAGCCCAAATACAAATTCAGTAGTCAATGTACGAAAAAATGTTTAAAAAATTAATTTGAGCGTTTGCAGTACCCAAATTTGGACCATCGAAGCAGAAGAAACATGTAGGTCTGCGAAACTATAGTACCAAATTGAGTACCTGTGTTCTACAAGAGGCTACAATTTTATACCTATTTTTCAACTCAAAATTTGTATTATACAAGAAACGTGTTGTGTTATACACAAAGAAATACAGTAATTAATTCTAGAACTTTCCATTTATTCCTTGACATCAGCAAGGGAGTGGTACAGGGCTCCTGAGAGGAATTTTATCAAGGGTTACAAGGTTTTTCAGTGGGGGAGGGGGCGCTTTCCTTTCTCCATTAATCATCCTGTTTTTATCCAGTTTGGCTCCCAGAAGATGTACCTTCACCCAACCCCCTCACCCTTAGGCCCTGGAGTGGTAACAAGGGTTAGCCTTATTTTGGCCGGTAGTTGAGGTGAGCAGTGAATGAATGAGCCTCATTTTGGAAGTCAGTAGAGAAGGGATATAACCTCATTTTGGAAAGATAGCAGGGTTCAAAAGTCAACACACAAAAGTGATGCCTGGGATGGCAGCCAAAAAAATTTAAAACTCTTTTTCACTGTGAGTCACTAATTTTACAGGAATAAATAAAATAGCAATAAAATACCAACAACTTCTCCTTTACCATTGCTTGTCTTTATTGGGTCTCTTTTCAATCAAGAAATCCAATGCAACAATATTACAGCCCCAGGGGGGTGGTGGGCCCCAAAATCTTAATCTGGCTCCTAAACAGCTTTCAAAAGGCGGCCACTACAGCAGCCGCCCATGTTCGAAGAGTTAAACAGGAGCGTACATGCCCCCCCCTTCCCCAATGGAGGCGCCATTATGAATAGTAGTTCACCTACTGCATTTCTACTAACATTATACAATAATAAATCTCACTAAATGTTAGAGAGGGCCCCTCAAGGAGCCAATCCCCCCTGCCCCAGATCTACAGCTACGCCCCTGTTCTTAAACTGTTTTTTTACAGGATTTTCATTTTAACCTCATTTAAATACATTTAGGATATATACGTATGAGGGATGTCCGAAAAGTAAGGTACAAACATTTACTGTTCCAACATGTTTATGACTATACAAATAAAACATTGTGCATATGTTACCAGCACTACTATGCTACTTTTCCACATAGTCGCCATCGAGATTGATGAACTTGTCCCACCGGTGCACAAGCGCATAAATACACTCCTCGAAAAAGGTGGCGTCAAGCGACTGGAGCCTCACTTGCACCTCTGCAACAACAAGTGTCATCTGAATGGAACCGCTTCCCGGATAAATGTCTTTCGAGGGGCCCAAACAGATGATAGCCTGAAGGAGCCAAGTCAGGATTATGCTGTGGATGCGGTAAAACATCCGAACCATTTCGCTGGAGCCACTCTTTTGTTAGATTTGCCATGTGTGGGTTGGCGTTGTTGTGCAGCAGGATGACAACGTGATGCACCCAGGTCTCATCACCTCCATGTGCTCCAGAAAATCCCTATCAGCTCCCCTATACCGTTCCAAATGCTGAAAAGAAATTGCAGACGTGCAAGGGTGACCCGATGGGACAAATGCATCAATCTTGATAGCAACTACGTGGAAAAGTAGCAGAGTAGTCCTGGTAACAGATGCACAATGTTTTATTTGTATAGTAATAAACATGTTGGATTAGTAAATGTTTGAACCTTACTTGTCCCTGGACAGGTTCTCTATTTAGTTCTCAAAATTTACATCCAGAAGCCATTTCTAAAATTGTCCAAAAGCCCACAAAATTAATTATCATATCTTCTTCTGGGTTACATAATGCCAAAGTGTGTGTCAGGCACAGGCAGGATTTCTTCGGGAACAACCTCTTTTTTAAATATTCAGATATGGCAAGCCTATGTATGTGTGAGAGAGACAGAGAAAAGATTGAAATTGCTTGCTTATCATGTTCCAAACAGACAAGAATCAGTTCAATTTTCTGTAATTTAAGGTATTATTTTTGTTAAGAGTATTTTTTAAAAGTTTAAATCATAACAGAGTTTTTATGACATCCTTACTCCTTTAGACTTGCTCGACAAGACCGTACACGTCATCCTTACTCCTTTAGACTTGCTCGGCAAGACCATACACGTCATCCTTACTCCTTTAGACTTGCTCGGCAAGACCGTACACGTCATCCTTACTCCTTTAGACTTGCTCGACAAGACTGTACACGTCATCCTTACTCCTTTAGACTTGCTCGATAAAACCGTACACGTCATCCTTACTCCTTTAGACTTGCTCGACAAGACCATACACGTCATAAAAACCCTGATTTGATTTAAACTTTTAAAATATACTCTTAACAAAAATAGGATCATGTTCCCATCAAGTACTCTAAATTTTTGCAAATCGAAAAGGATGCTTTTTTCCTTGACACCGGTGACGTCACTGAAACGTCAGCAGTGTTAGTTACCAAGTCTGTGTGTTGATATTGAAAATACTCGGCTGAACTGGTATCGCTAGTCTGTCTCTGAAATGTTTGAAGTTAAAAAATAAGTTGCTTATAGGTTTGTTTGTTTTTTGAACTAACAAACTTTCGAAGTTAAAAAGATACTTTCTTCCGAAAAAATTAAAAACTAGTTATTCAATAAAAAATAGGTTGTTTATAGTTTTTTTCTTTCACCGGTGTCAAGGAAAAAAGCATCCTTTTCAATTTGGGTGCTTGATGGGAACATGATCCCAAAAATAATATTGTAAGTTACCAGAAAATCGAACTGATTCATGTAGTATTATTTAAATTTTAATTACCTTAAAATGCATTTGAACTTTGTCTTCCTTTCAACATATTTATTTTAGTTAGGAACTTTTCATTTCCAGGTATTCATTTTTGGGTGATGAAATAATGAATGAAAACCACTTTTTTCATCTTGATCATCAAATGTCTGTCAACTGTAATATCGAAACTGATTAACCCTTTCAGGTTTCATTAGTTTTATTCAGAATTATGAGGAGGAACACCCGGTTTAAACATTAAAACAACATTGTGATGTAAACATTTTTTTGTAAAAAACTCTAAAAATGCTTCTGTTTTCTTTCTTTTTTGCTCATAATTTTTCAGGACTGGAAAACTTTGAGATTATTAATTTCAATATCACTCTTTTAATTTTAAGCTAAAAAAGGTCCATGCAAAGTTAAAGCTGCGATCTTCCCTACAAAACACATTGTATTTGGATTTTTTGTAAGACTGCTGACATTTCAGTGACGTCATCTGGTGTCAAGGCAAAATGTGTGCGTTTCAATTCAGTTTCCCTTTCTCTAGTAAAAAAAATACATCAGGGTTTACTACTTCTAAACCACTCATAATCTTAACCATTTCTATTAAGTCTCCCCGATCCCTCCTATTTTCTAACGATGTTAACCCTAACACTTTTAGCCTATCCTCATAACTCATACTTTTTAATTCCAGTACTAACAACTTAGTTGCCCGTCTCTATACACTGGTAGGAATTAATATACATCTGTGACTACAATTAAAACTAAAGGTAAAAGATGAAAAAATAAGGGAAAGAGAAATATTTTCATAAATAATAATTTATTTTTCATCAAACATTTTGTAAAATAATTTATATGTTTATGTAATTATCCCATGTCTGTCTTTCGATCTGTCCACACAATATCTCCAAAAGTTCTCAATTAAATTTTGTGGAAGGATGGGCCATGAACTAAAGAAAAAAGGATTAAATTTTGGCATTTGTTTTCAAAGAGTCTGTGTCTGGTGCTGGCTGAGGTATGCGTTCTCGGAGTGCTTCTAGTTTATAGGCTCTCTGGACGTTGAAAAGTAAAATTTGAATTTATTTCAACATAGATAAGAAATATACTATCAAATAGAATTCTTTTGTAATTATATCTATACAAAATATGTCATTTTTCTTTTTTTTAACGGACAACTCTGTCTGTTCCAGCTGTCATTATGGAGAACGTGTTGCCATGGACGACTGCCATTTCTAACGATGTTAACCCTAACACTTTTAGCCTATCCTCATAACTCATACTTCTTAATTCCGGTACTAACCACTTAGTTGCTCGTCTCTGGACTTTTTCTAAAAGATCTTTTATCTCACTCCAAGTACGGTGACCAGGCCTGTACACAGTACTGGAGGTGCGGATGGAAGAACTTTTTAGAAAGTGATAGCACTTACCTATCAGTTGACAATTCCAATGCATTTGTAATATACTCACTCATATACAACTCTGCCAAAATGTTCCTTTTGGTCATTGTGTCAGTCCCAAGCCCGGATAAAGGAGTAGGGATTTCACAGAATCATTAGTTTCACCACCACCATAATAATAATAATACGTATATAGCTTAAAGTATACAATGGCTGCATAATACCAGCCATGACTTATGGGTGCAAAACATGGAAATTAACCAAACGAACTGAAAACCAACTCAGAATAGCACAGAGAGCCATGGAAAGAGCAATGCTAGGGATAACTCTAAGAGATAGAAAAAGATCAACATGGATCAGAGAGAGGACTAGAGTGAAAGATATTATACAAATAATTAAGCAGCAAAAGTGGAGATGGACTGGCCACCTAGCAAGAAGAGATGACAATAGATGGGGGAAAAGACTAACCGATTGGTGTCCATGGGACAGTAAATGAAGTAGGAAAAGACCAGACACAAGATGGAGGGACGAGATAGAAAAGTTTGCCGGTAAGACTTGGCAGAGGTTAGCACAAGATAGGTCGTCATGTAAGGAGATGAGAAAGGCCTTTGTCCAGCAGTGGACTTATAACGGCTGATGATGATGATGTGGTGGTGGTGGTGGTGGTGGTGCAGCATTTATACAAAGTGCCCTTACTCAAGTCTCCACTGGACAAAAGCGCTTGAAAACCTGTGTAATCATTGCAGTAAAAATAAAATGCCTGCTAAAGAAGAGTATCAATGTAAGGTCAATACTTAAAGAAAATGCAACTTGTTAATAAAGCTATTTACATAACACAGGGCAGGAGTATCTATTTACCGACTTCATATAAGTATGAAAGTCTCGTGGAAACAAGAACGTTTTATACACAGTTGCATCCAATTTTATAGAAAACATCTTAATTCAGGTCTGAGACTTGGAATGGTGAGAAGGAAAAAGAAAAAATAGCCTCCATTTCCATTGATATTTCAAAGCTCTATTCCGATCTAATCAGTCGATCGGTGTCTGAAATTCTGAAAAACTCCGGAGATTCTCACAGACATTTAATTGGTCTTCATTACACACAGACATTCATCAGATGATTTGAAAATTACCTGCTGCTCACAACACAGAGAAACTGAAAAGAAAAAACATATAAACTGGAAAAGTAATACAAGAAGAAAGAAGAGAAGAAAAAGGAGATATAGGTCTGGTTAGGAACTCAATAGATACCGTCACATGACCAAAACCAACATCTTTTGGCAGCATTCCATGTTGGGAGTGATCAATTACAAAATTGGATAAAAGTGGTGATCAATGATCTGCACTGTTTACTAACTGCCGTAGACTGACGGTTGAGCTGAAAACCAACTAAAATTATAATGATTCCAAGGGAAATTATGAATCACCACCACCTCTATATGCTTCTTATTACCTTGTAAATTAAACAGTGGTGGTGGGCAGTCCATAATAGTCCAAATTTGAAAAAAAACAAGCTGGACACAAACTAAGGGATCAATTTGGCATAAACTACATTGTAAATTGAACCCCCCCCCCACTAAAAACCTATTTAGAGGAGTGTGTGTGCACAATTTCAATTTTCTACCATGAATGGTTAGGACTGGGCAAAGTATGGATACATAGATAGATACATAGATGCATATAAATGTCTGAACACATGAATAACCTAAAGCCAGCAACAGTATTTAAACCAGTGTTGTGTGTAGCAGTGATTAATAATCAGATAATAAAAAATAGGTCTGGTTAGTTACTCAATAGAAACTGTCAGGTGACTAACATCTTTTGCCAGTATGCTGTGATGAGGGTGATCAAGTAAAAAAATTAGAAAAGGCTGATAAATATAAAGTTACTTCTCGCCTTTTATTGGATGACTAATAAAAAAAATCGCAGCCGGGCACAAGCTAGGTACCAATTTAGGATGAACTTACATTGTAAATTGAACCCCCACACTAAAACCCTGTTTTGGAGGGGAATTTTGAAAAGAAAATTTTTCTAGACATAACAAGGAGTAAATGTTTAAATTTTCAAACCTCTAGCTCCATTGGTGTGGCCTGTGTGCGTGATACATATCCAGCCAGCCAGCCAGACCAATTTAAAAGCTAAAGAAACCTATGTTGACAGTTTTTGTTGATGGTTTCTAATATATGGTCAGAATTGGATAGAAATGAATATTAGTGTCCATCTGTCCTAGCAAAAATAAATCTTGTGTCCTGGCACCATAATTTCAATATGTTAATGACCAGATAGCCAAATATCGCTCACTGACCGATAGGTACGAGTTTGTACCGGTTGCGGTTGAACGTCTGGCTTGATAGGCCCCAACGTATTGAAGCTCAACCACTGAATAGGCTCCAAAGCTGCTCAATGCCGTGACGAGCTGCATGACACCAACTGGCTCTTCCAGCGTCTGTCGATGGCAATCATCCGTGGCAACATTGTTGAATTGTAGACTATGTTACAAAAAGTGATCATAAAAATCTCTCAAACATTCACTGGCAAAAGTTAGGCACTCTAAAGGAAACATTTAACACAAAATCACATTCACACCGTCTGAAAAGCGTCTGTCGATGGCAATCGTCCGTGGCAACACGTTCTCCATAATGACAGCCGGAACAGAAAAAAAAAAATGACATATTTTGTATACATATAATTACAAAAGAATTCTATTTGATAGTATATTTCTTATCTATGTTGAAATAAATTCAAATTTTACTTTTGAGAGAGAGCCTATGAATGGATTTAGAAAATAGAAAGCACTCAGAGAATGTATACCTCAGCCAGCACCGTACATAGACTCTTCAAAAAGAAATTCCAAAATTGAATCACTTCTCCTTAGTTCATGGTCCATCCTTCCACAAAATTTCATTGAAATTCATTGAGATCTTTCGGAGATATGTGGACAGACGGAAAGACAGACATGGGATAATACATAAACGTTACATTGATACTCTTCTTTAGCAGGCCTTTTATTTTTACTGCAATGATTACACAGGTTTTCAAGCGTTTTGTTTTGTTTTTTTTTGTACAGGCCTGGTCACCGTACTTGGAGAGAGATAAAAAATCTTTTAGAAAAAGTCCAGATGAGCAACTAAGTTAATACCGGAATTAAAATGTATGAGGTATGGAGACAGAAAGACAGATATTACATATAAATTTAGTTTTAATTGTAGTCACAGATGTATATTAATTCCTACCAGTGTATAGAGACGGGCAACTAAGTTGTTAGTACTGGAATTAAAAAGTATGAGGATAGGCTAAAAGTGTTAGGGTTAACATCGTTAGAAAATAGGAGAGATCAGGGAGACTTAATAGAAATGGTTAAGATTATGAGTGGTTTAGAAGTAGTAAACCCTGATGTATTTTTTACTAGAGAAGGGGGTACAAGGGATTGTGAGGCCACCTATATACAGTTGAAGTAAAGTAAATTGAATATCAGAAAATTCTTTTTTAGCAATAGTGTGGTAGGACTTTGGAATAGATTACTGGAGTATGTAGTGCTATCAAAAGATGTAAATGATTTTAAGAAGACTTATGATGTTTATTTCACCACAGCAAATGTTTAAGTCTTCTGTGCGCTTGTGTATACAATTTGTATACTTTCTTTTCACACTACAATAAATGTTTAATGTGTGTAAACACAGGAAAATGATTTAATGCAAATATTTGTAATCTATTCATGCCAGTGATTGTTAGCTTGGTTGATTGTATGCATCTTAATGCCAGCCAAATGGCTTGACCCTGAAGGCTGAAAATTAGTCTATATGGGCAACTGGTTCAAGGATGAATATTGGATAGGTGGCACTGACCTCCAAGGTCACTAGAGGTCGCAACAGTTCAATTTAGGGTCAAAACTACCATTTCTGGCCAAACAGTAAAAATGGACATTTCCTTTACCCAACACAGCATGAACCCTAATTGTAGAGGTCTATGTATTGTATGTAAACATTTATTTATTTCTGCATTCACTCTGCACTACTGCCCTTGGGAAAGGCATGAATAGGAATAAATGATGCAGTTGCCATTGAAAAAAAAGCACTTGATTAAAAAGAATTCCCATACAGTAATTATGTAATTAGTAAAGTATTTTGAGAAAAATATTTCTTTCCCAGAAAATCTTTTTTTAAATTGTAAGAATATAATTTCATTTTAGGCCCTATATTTGTTTATTTATGTGTATGTTTCTGAGATTATTTATAAAGATAATAGAACTATTTTCTTAATTGTTTGGAAGCAACAATTCTGATAGAATCAACATTCCCAGACCAACTGAAGATGTCAACATCTTTTTAAAGCAATTCATACAAAGTATACTGAACTCATGTGATTGATATTTAGAAACACTGGCAAGGCTGGGTACTTCTGCTAGTATTATAATATTTCATTCTCACATACTCTTAGAAAAGTATCTCATCTGTGCATACATACTGTAATGTTCTGGTTGTGTTTGAACATCCCATGGAGCACTATAAATCATTTATTACAAAATGGTAAGACTATGGCACCACAACAAACCTGCCAAGAGAGGGCCACTCATCAAAACTTACGGACCCAGTAAGGAGGGCATTGTAACGTTCTGGTTGTGTTTAGTGCCTCTGTTCGCTTTATTAGTCTTTCTGTTCTAGCTGTGTGAGATTTGAATGCGTTTGATTCATAACCGTACTTAAGCGTGTTTAGAAAAGAAGATGGAACAAGATAACATGTGTGATGGGGCTCTTCGCCTGGTAAGAACTGAGCCTTCCCCATTCCCACTTCCGGTCCACGTTTTCTGGGACCAGAAACAGATTGGGGGTTGCTGGGAGCTTGCTTCGGCATGTTTATTGATTTAACATATACATACATTTATATAAACATTATACATACCACAATGTTACACTCTGGTTTAGCACTAAATATATGAGTGACCTTTAACATATTGTTTCAGCAAGAAAGTTTTAATTAAAAAGGGGTATTTTTTTACTGTCAGGTGTGTGGCGGGGGGATGTCTGGGTACATACATCTGTATGTATCATATATATAAATAACATTTTTCAATTTGTCCGTAACATTAAAAACTTGGAAAGTAGGGGAATCTGGGGCACAGTGGATCAGAAAAAAAATAATTGTAGGTTGAAGCTAATTTTATTAATATATTTGGGTAAAAAGAAAGAAAGCTCAACTGTGAAATAGGTTATATAAAGATAAGAAAGTAATATCTTTCTAAGTTAGCAACTGGCAGGCATTTGTTTTTGTTTTTTATTATTTCTGATCCACTGTGCCCCAGTCCTAGTACACAGTGAAACATTCCCCCCGGGGAACAGTAAAGATTGAATGATTCAAAGAAGTCCCAGAGTGAAAGCAACTACACATTTTATTAAAGTATTGTTGATCATAAAATTGTTGATCATAAAAATCTCTCAAACATTCATTTGGCAAAAGTTAGGCCCACTAAAAGAAACATTAAACACAAAATCACATTCATTTGGCAAAAGTTAGGCCCAGTAA
>VCCN01000788.1:2222684-2235666 GCA_006491835.1 Architeuthis dux | reverse complement strand
CCCACGCATTTACCTATTTCCTAAGGTGACTTACATTTCTGCACAGGTGTTGACCTTGAGATGACCTTTTCATGGCAGCATATCATAACAATTGGAACATTATACAGTGAAAATTTCAGATCAAAATTCAGCCAATAACTGTGTCAGACTACAGACTTATTGAACCATCCTCGTATTTAGTGACATGGCAAATTATGGCAGTAGGGAGAAAAATGAAAAATCATATTAGAAAATGTCAACCAAAATTGTCATATAGGTTTCTTCAGTTTTTAACTCATTCTGGCTATGTATGTATGTGTTATGTGTAGTCTGCACCAATGGAGTAGACGGCTGACAATCTAAACAAATACTCCTATACTTTTGAAAATTGGAATTTTTTGACACATATATAGCCAGTCAGTCAGACCCGCTTAAACATTGAAGAAACCTATGTTGGTGTTGACTGCTTCTAATAATTCTTCAATATTGCTAAGAAATTTGAAGACTACTACATCTAATACTACTAAATGAATAAACAAGATTGTGGCATCGTAGCAATCAGAGAAATAAGGAATGAAACTATATGGCTTATTTGAGCCAAACTGGTAACATCACTGTTACATAAAGACAGGTTTCCAAGGATAAGGGATGGAAGTTCAAATCTTGCTGGAGGCTCATTCTTTATTTCTGATCCACACTGATTACTTAACAGTCATAGACTAATCTAATCTAAGATTTGCAATGAAAAGCAGCAGATATAAAATAAAAGGAAGCCTAGTCAAAAAAATAACTTTTTGACAAATCCTCATCCAAGAAAGTTGTAGACTATTGCAAAAGTCTTCATTTTCAATCAAATTATTCTTTGAGGAAGCCATTTTGTGCCTTAAGTTCCCCAAACTAACCAAATGACTCATTTGTCATGTCTTTTACGAGAATGCAATGAAGCAGCTGATGGCGATCCCGAAAGAGGTAGGCTATTGTTGTTTCATTAATATCAAATGGTTGTATACATTCTGGACAGACCTCATCATCACAACTGTGAGAACTGTCATCCCTTCTTCGTTTGGAGCTTTTTCAAGTACGATTTCAAATTAGGACATAATGCTGCTCAAGCTGCTGATAACATCAACAAATCATTTGGAGTGAACACTACTACAGTGCGAACTGTTCAGCATTGGTTCAATAGGTTTAGGGCTGGAAATATGGATACCAATAATGAATCAACGATTTCTTTGAGGAAGCCATGTTGTGCCTTAAGTTCTCCAAATTGTTGGATAGCATCTCATATATATATAAAATCTGAGCCCAATCTCAAAGATGCTGTGAAATTCACACTAAATGATAAGAATTATTAATAGTGAAAATAATTTGGCTTAAACTAGTTATGTTATCAATCTAGGTTTCGCAGACATTCATACAGTATCGCCCATAAATAAGTACACACCTACCATTTTTTAATAGAGTCTTCTAAACCAAACATAGCAGGATTTTATTATTTTTAGTGGAACATTACACAGTCAAAACAGATATTATCAGGTATTATTTATGACCAAACTCTACAGTATTGAAACTCTGTTGCCAAAAATATTTTTTTGTGGTGGTGTACTCATCTTTGGGCGGCAACATATTCATATTTTTGGCAACAGTTTCAATGTCTTAGAGTTTGGTCATAAATAATACTTGATAATTTCCATTTTGATTGTGTAATGTTCCATTAGAAAAAATAAAATCTTGCTATATTTGATTTAAAAGAAAAGAAAATTTTTATAACATAGTGTTAGGGGTGTACTTATTTATGGGCGATACTGTACATATCATTGAAGGGCTTAAGATGCTTATTTCAAATGTTTCAGGCTTTTTTTAGAAGTGATAGATTTTGTTTACTTCGAGACAACTGACAGATCTTAGGGGAGCTCTATATCCAACAATGGACTTTAAAAGGCTGCTACTGCTGCTGATGATGATGATGACAACAAAATTGAAATAATAAAATCCTGCTATGTTTGGTTTAGAAGAAAATTTACTTTCTATAACATAGTTTTAGTGGTGTACTCATTTATGGGCAATATTGTAAGTATCTTCTCCATGGCAGTAAACAAAGTGGAAGATTCCTGACCCATGGATGCATAAATTCACAAGTGTTACCTGCCCCATGCCCAAACTTTAGTTTTTTTGTTTCTGCCAGGGCTGAAGGGCTCCAACTGCCCTGCTATTTTACCCACTACTGGAGGAAGAAATGGATTCATGCCTTTCCTAAGGTCATTAGAGCAAAGTGAATACAAGCTGCCCAAAGCAAAACCCGAACCTGGTTCAACCAATTCTGTCTTCCATGACAGACAGTAACTGTTATGACGCTCTGCACTTCCACAGTGAAGCTATAAACGATATGAGAATTATTAACAGGTCTGGTTAGTTACTCAATAGAAAACATCATGGGACTAACGTCTTTTGGCAGCATATTGTGTTGGGGGTGATCAATTAAAATTTGGGAAATGAATAAATAACTTGTCTCACCTTTTGTTAGACACTAAAAAGTCTGAATTTTCAAAAAACAAGTGTGAAAGCAACTGATTTAGCATAAACTTACATTGTAAATTGAACACCCCTCTAAAAAAACATTGTTTTTTCTTGACAGCATGCTGTGTTGGGGGTGATCAATTAAAATTTGGGAAAAGGGGTAATCAATGAATAAATAACTTCTCTCGCCTTTTGTTGGACACTAAAAAGTCTGAATTTTCAAAAAACAAGCGTGAAAGGAACTAATTTAGCATAAACTTATGTTGTAAATTGAACCCCACTCTAGAAACCTATTTTGGGGAGTAATTTTCAAAAACAAAAACATTGTTTTTTCTCGACATAATAAAACTTACATTGTAAATTGAACCCCCCTCTAAAAAAACATTGTTTTTTCTCGACATAATAATGAGTAAATGTTGAAATTTTCAGCCCTCTAGCTCCATTGGTGTGGCCTGTATGCATGATACATAAATACATGCATAGCCAGCCAGACCAGCTTTAAAACTGAAGAAACCTATGTTGACAGTGTTGGTGACAGTTTTGGTCGACAGTTTCTAACAGTGAAAGTAACTTGTCTGTTATCAATGTTGGTTTCTCAGAAATTCATAAGTTTCTTTTACAAGGTAGTAAACTAAATGCAATATTCCCGACCCACAGATGCATAAATTCACAAGTGTTACTTTCAGACTTTATCTGAAAGGATTTTATTCTTATCTTTGTCAGCCAAATCTCATCAGCGCCGAAAATATCACAATTTGAATCCCAACCTTGAGAACTGGCATCGCTTCGTCGTTTGGAGCTTTTCCCCAACCCAAAGAGAATTAGTTTGGCTGAAGCATTCTACATGTAAAGGTGTTGGCTGGCTTACAATACATGACTAACGCTGCTAAGAATAGAAGCAAGAATCAGACTCAAATGTTTCTCTGTATTAATTCCTCTTGTATATTCCCTAAAAACTGGAAAATGAAATCTTATGTGAGAATCTGAATTCTAAGATGAGATACCAGTAATGTAAGGTTGGTATAATGACAGATATTAACAGATTCAAAATGCAACAAAAGAGTATGTACTCTCAGAGATCCTTTATTCATATATTCACAATGACTGCGGTCACAACACACACATGTTTTCTATAGTTTTGAGAAGGGTCATTAATATTCAAATGGTTCTTCGGATGTTAAACAGAAGTTATGTTTCAGAGGCAGCTCACACCAAAATGTCGACTAAATGCATTAGCCAGACAAGTGCGGATTTCAAACCGATGTGGCTTCCACTTCTCAACAAATCTAAATCTGCCAGGACAAAGACACAGAAACACCCGGGCCATGCACTATAAGGGCTACCTCCCTTTAAACATAATTGAATATTAAATTTAACCCATCACACTCGGATTTTACACGTGAAGAAGGCCAAAGAATGAATCGCCGAAACGTCGTGTTTACAACACAAATAACAAGAAGGAGTCCAATCGTCTAAAGAACTATTTGAACACACACGTGTGTTCTTGATCTCTCTTATCTACTAATAACACAATGCAATATGGCTGCTCGTTGACCAGAATGTAAAACAGTGCCCCTTAGCGGAAGTGGATAAGAACTCTTCTTCCTAAGGGGAATAACTCATGATACTTAACAAGTAAGTTTTATATTAAGACTAAGAATAGAGTAAAGAGTATTTTAGTACTCAGTGAATAATAACAGTGACCGCATGTGTTGTTTATACTGGGACTTGTTGGCGACCGCCTGTTCCTTTATTTTTAGAGAGGGGGGCCATATAATGTGATAACACATGTTGTATACCGGGATTAAGATCGTGAACTTGGATAATCAAAGGTAGACTTAAAACTTGTTTATAAAAATATGAGGACATATTTTTATTTCATAAGAATACATTTTGTCGGCTCGAGAATAAAGAGTGGAAGAGAGATAATGGGAGCCTGTTCCCAACAGGGGAACTTGGTCCCGTGCCTTCCGGCCCGGCTGCTGCCTGTCTCTGCTTCAGTGCCTCTGCTCCTTTCTGCTCTGTGTCTTTGTCCCTGCTCTCTCTTATGGGCTTCGATCACCCACATTGATATCCAGCAAACACCTGCAAGTTTAGTCAATCCTGTCTTCGGACACCCACACATATGCATCTTCCCTGAGGTCACCAGGGCCACTTCCACTTCTGCCCAGGTGTTAGCCCGGAAATGACCTCCTGTGGCAGTATATCATAACATTAACATCTTAAAGGTCCAATTTGGTTGGTGGTTTCGATAGTCATCCAGACCTGGTCTTTACACAGTCCTGAGGAGTAGAATCTGAAGATACTGTTTCCTCAGCATCACCTGTTGATGGTTGGAAATTTTCAGGAGATGGTTTTGGCACAATATGTTGGCGGTTATGATTGTTTTATCACCATCGGTCTCCAAGATATAAGAGCGTGGTGTGGAGGTAATTCCGATAAGAGTGCCTTTTTGGCTCGCAAGGTTTGTGGTTTTCCAGCCTTCAGTGATGTCAGCTCTCTTGCTCGGTGTCTCAAACGATGGATGTGTCATTGTTGAGCTTTTTGGTGCTCTTCTCTCTCTCTGAGAGCATCGAAATCAGACCACTTGGGAGTGAGTAGATTTGGATGGATGGGAATGTCAGTCCTCAAAAGTTGCTCCATCAAGAGTTCACCAGGGCTAGGACCACAGTCCATAGGTGTTGCTCTGTAGGCAAGTAAGGAAAGATATGGGTCATTTGCTTTCTTCAGCAAAGTTTTAATTGTCTTAACACATGCTTCTGCTGCCCTGTTTTGGTGAAGCATGGGCTATTTGTAATGTGCTGAAATCCCCTGTCATTTGCAAAATTAGCAATGTCTTTCAAGGTATATTGGCTGCCTGTATCAGTTCTCATGTCTGGCGAATATGGATTTCAGGCTTTCAACTACTGCTTTGGAAGTGATTGACGTTAACAAGGCGACTTCCACATATCTGGAGAAGTAGTAAACGACTATGAAGTAAATACAACCTTTCAGCTCGAAAAGGTTGGAAGCTCTGTTGTCATGAGTGGTTCGGCTGGTTGATGTCTCAGCCTGGCACATGTTGTACAGTTCTCGACAGTGTTTTTCACTTGATTGGATAGTCTTGGCCACCATATTGATTGGCCAGCTCTTTGTCGGCATCTGGTGATCCCTTGGTGACTGGAGTGGATTTTGTCAATCATGGCCAGTCTCAATGACAGAGGTACTAGAATATGGGTTCCGTACGTCAGCAGTCTGTTTTCACAGGTGATGTTGTTGTGATGGATCCAGTATGGTTTGACTGACACAGGAATGTGATCTGTTGGAGGCCAGCCATTTCTCATATTTCAAGATGCAGTCGCATATCTTGTCAGTTTTGGTGGTTTCTCTTAGTTCATTTAGGCATCTTTCAGTAGCTGGTATGGATTTCATGATGACATGGAAGAATGCTGCCAAATCTTCCTCAAAGTCCTTGTCCTGTTTGGTTTGGCCATTGTTGGTTGTGGCTCTCGACAAGGCATCAGCAGTGTACAGTTCTTGTGGCGAACAGATGGAAATAAACTTGCCCATAGGAGGTGGCTGGCTTCTGGTTATAAAAGGACAGATGGCGACAGTTCGGCAGTTTTGTTCTTGGCTCGCTAGCGGAAACCACGTTGGAGTGCACAGTGAATTACGTTGTAGCGGTTTGTGTCAGCTTACCGGTGAGGAACGAGGAAGTGTCCCTTGAAGGAATCGTTCCGGTGCTGCAACGCTGTTGTGCAGTTGGACTTATTACGTCAAAATCTGTCAGTGTTTTTTCTCATCCCCCTTGAAAACTACAGTTCTTTACCATGGTCTTAGCGGATTGTATAGCTGTACCTCATTATGCATATACAAAACCTCTGTATTCTGGCTGGTAGCTCACTGATGTCTTTGCTGCCTAGCAATGGCACTAGAGTCTTATGGTCGGTTTCTATTGTGAAGTCTAACCCTATGAGGTAGTCAGAGAATCGTTAATATGCCCATGTCATGGCCAGGGCCTCTTTTTCAATCTGCATGTAGCGTGTTTCAATTTCTGACATGGCTCATGAAGCGTAGGCAATGGAGTGCATTTTCATGTCTTCCTGGAGTTGTAATAACACTGGTCCAAGGCCATGGCATGAAGCATCTGCAGAAACCAGAGTCTCCTTTGATGAGCTATACAACGATAGCACGGGGGATGAACACAATGCTGTTTTGATAGAACTGAATGCCCTCTTTTGTGCACTCTCCCAGATGAAGGCATTCTTCTGGCTCAACAGGTCTCACATTGGTTTTGTCATGTCTGCTGGGTTTGGAATAAACTTTACCATTTGGTTTACCATTCCCAGAAATCGTCAGTTTCAGATATGTCTGTCATGTCAGAATATTGAAAACACTGGCGACTCTTCCTGGATCTGGTCATAGGCCATCAACGCTGAGTGTGTGTCCCAAGAACTTCAGCGATGTTTTGGATATCTCACACTTTTGCGAGTTCAGCGTGATGCCAGCTGCTTGGATTCTTTTGAGTGTGACTTTCAGTCGGGCATCGTGCTCTTGTTGGTCCTTGCGTAGACTAATACATCGTCCTGCATGCATATGACACCGTCTTGGTTTCCTAGTATCTGCGACATGCGTTTCTGGTAGATTTCACTGGCTGATGAGATCCCAAAGAGAAGGCGACTAAACTGGTATCTTCCAAACGGACTAGTGAAGGTCGTAAT
The DNA here is from genome assembly GCA_006491835.1 of Architeuthis dux. Classification (NCBI taxonomy): domain Eukaryota; kingdom Metazoa; phylum Mollusca; class Cephalopoda; order Oegopsida; family Architeuthidae; genus Architeuthis; species Architeuthis dux. The sequence continues at coordinate 2,228,470 of VCCN01000788.1, read as the reverse complement.
CGCACAGGATTTTGGTGAAAGTGGAATTTGCCAGTATCCACTATTGGCATCTAGCTTGCTCATAACTTTTACGTTCCCCAGCCGAGCTAGTAGGTGGTCGACTGTTGGTAGCATGTGGAGCTCACGTTTCACTCACTTATTCAGTTCTGTGAGATCTACACATATCCTGACCTTTCCGTTGGTCTTTGGTACCATGGGGAGGACCATTCAGTAGGTTCCTCAACTTTGCTTATGATCCCCATTTCTTCTGTCCCCTGGAGTTCAGCCTGTGTCTCCTTCATTAATGGTAAGGGTATACAGCATGGTGTTTGGATGGAGTATGGCTTAGCATCTGCACACAAAGGTATGATATATTCTTCTCTGAATATACCAAAACCAGTAAACAAAGCATTTCCTTCTTTGGATTATATGGCTTTGCATCACTCGTACTTTTGATAGTGTGTAAGGTCAGGTGGACAGTCACAAGTTTGAGAGCTTCAATGGCTGGTCTACCCAATAAAGGTTCCTCAAGATTGGGAATGACAAATATCTGCTGTTCTGTCAGCAGTTTGTTATCTGAGATGGTTGTAGTCATTTTTCCAGTTATGTGCAGTGGGTTGCGTTGCGGACCATGTAGGGTTTCACTGGCATTTGAGAGGGTCGGCAAGTATTTCCTTTGTGTGTAAACACGCTCAGGAATTGCGGTCATATCAGCACCAGAGTCTATTTTGAATTGCAGTGGTATGTTGTTGACAGCTAGATTAACTCTCCAGGGTTTGTCGTGGTTAACTTCAGCGACTATCATGACACCGAGGAATGCAGTTTGCTCACTGTCGCTTTCATATGAATCATACTGGACTTTGTGCAGTTTTTTCGCCCGGCAACACTGGGCGTAGTGACCAATAGCTTTAAAATGGTGGCATATGACTGAAACAGTGAGGCAGACACGTCTCACTGACGGTTCTTGTTACCACAACGGTGACACCTGACCCCAGGTTTGTGCTGTTGTGTGTATTCCTTTGGTTTGGCACCCTGGTAGTTGTTGCAGGGATTGACCCCCTTGCTCTTGGCCTTGTGTTTGTTGTAACCTTTTTCTGTAGTTGTCACCAGAATGAACAGCTACTCAATTTTTGAGTGTTGACTCCTCAGGCTGCTATTCATTACTATCGAAATGCTTCTTTATGCTATTAACTCTATAGCGCAGTAATCCCATCAACCTACATACTCCTTAACCATTTAGCACCCAATCACGTTTTGTTTGAGGGTTTCTCATTTTCAACTTGGCAGTCAAAGAAATGTTTCAAAGAACTTGTGTAAATTTCCAACTCAAAATTTAGTACATGTGGTCATCATCGTCATTGTTGTCGTCATCATCATCAACAGCAGCAGCAGCCTTTTAAAGTCCATTGTTGGACATAGAACTTCCCTAAGATCTATCAGTTCTCTTGCTCCCAAGCGTTGTGGTACCAAGGCTCTATGTAGGCTATTTTTAATTACTATTAAAGGGTTAGATACTTTCCAGTCAGACCTTGTATATACCCTATTTGATATGAAGATACTTTGTTGCATTCACTCAAAGCTGATATTGCATCTGTTGATATATTAAAATGGAAGTAAAAGAAATCTATCACTTATAGAAACATCCAAAGTTCCTAAAGGAAATCCTGAAACATTTGAAATAAGCACCTTAGGCCCTTCTATGATATGTACAATATTGCCCGTAACACTATGTTGTAATTGTAGTATAACACTGGTTGTTCTTCTTCTTCACGCTGAGAGAGAAAGAGATGATGAGAGAGAGAGAGAGAGAAGATGATGATGATGATGACGACTCTTTCCGGGTCTGCTGACGGGAGCTGATCTTTCTGTGGAGGGAAATTAATTTCGGAGAAAAGACTCTCCCACGTGAGTGGAGAGAAAAGACGACAAAATTCAGGTTTTTCAATTGGAAATCCGTGGTTTTATTTCCGTTGATATAAGAGTCTCCTCTGGGCCGGTTCGCGGGTCACTTCGAGGTACGGAATTCTGTTTCATTTAGTTTTCTAAATGAGTTGGTCACTTTTCTGAATTACTACTAAGAAAATCAAGGGTGAATGAGCCAACTACTTCGTCTCTGACCTGCCACCCCGGATTCAAATCTAAGGCTCTCTCCTCCCTCACCCCTGACGGGCAGGGAGCCTCTTTGTGTGACCTGTTGCTAACCGCTTCAGATCTGAACTCCTTTCTATTTTCAAATCTGGGCCCCTTTTAACGGCCCCCAGTAATACGATCTGTCCAGTTTGTTACGTACACATTTTAACACACATTCTTAGCCTCAGTACTAAGATACGGGCTTCTTTGTCACGTACACACGAACATAGAGTGCAATTTCGTTACATAATCTTCATTTCATAATAATCCATAAGGTTAGTAAGTACTATTCATACCTTACTAAATGTATAATCACTGACTCCAACATATACATACAGGCTTGTGTGAGCGACTGCTAAATGAGCTCATTTCTTTATGGAGTTCGTTTCTTTATTCTCATTTACGATTGAGGCCACTCGTTTAGCAGTCATTCACACCAGTGCTGGGCAAATATAGGTTCTCAACTAATAAATGTCACTATAATTATCATATATATATATATATGTGTGTGTGTGTGTATACATGCACAATAGGGTGTATTGAAAATTTTAAATTCAGAAATTGAAAAACCAAAGGACATTTTATGACGTGGGGGGCAACAACGAAGCCCAATGTAAACTTAAAAAATACTGTGATCGTCGTCTACCTTGGCGTATTTCACACCTTTGTTTTGCGTATGTTACATCTTGTACGATTCTCAACCTGAACAACGGAAATTGCATCAATTTTGAAGTAAATAACATACAATTCTGTCCCAAGGAATTCATAAAAGTGGTTATTATTAGGATTCAAACACATATTGACTCTATTTCAGGACAAAAACAGCAAAAAATGTTGAGAAATCCGATTATATATTTTCATATATATATATACACTAGAGATCAACTGTTTGTCCAGTAATCTTTTTCTCTTAATCCTTGAAGTGTTTATTTTAAGATTCTACCAGATAATGTAGCAATATAATCCCTGTAGATAGAATAAGTTTAAATGTGTATATACAAAAATTGTGCAGTGTATATAAAATGTGTTTGTTAGACCTGGAATTAGGATGAGAGCTATATTGACAAATGGTAAACAAAATGAATTGTTTTATTTGGTTGAAATTGAAAAGTAAGGAATTTTATTAAAATGGGGGTTTTGTTTTGTTAAAATAACAAACAAAAGAATTCCAGACTGAATCCTGATTATGGAATGCTTGTACAAGAATTTACAATAACAAAAAATGCTGGCTGATGAAATTAAAAGATTTTCAAGTACGTAGTCATATTTTTTCCATAATTACTGAGATCATAAATGCAGCTGGTTTTATTTTGACACTAGTCCATGACCAGTCGCTTTGCTGACAGTAATGATACGTGTACAACAACCGGGTCAGCTGATGGCTGCTACCAGGGGTGTAGCTGGAGATTGGTAGTAAGGTGCTTGGCCCCTTGGAAGGGCCCTCTCCAACATTTAGTGAGATTTGTTATTGTATAATTGTTATTATATAATAGTAGCTCACCTACTGCATTTCTAGTAAATGCACTGGGTGAACTACTATTCATAATATGTTGGGGGCCCCTGCGACTGGGGTGTGTTAAAATCGCCCCCACCCCCTCCATCGGCTACAAAACTACTTTGACTTAATGTGGGGAAAAATTATAAAAGAAGCAAATGACTTAGAACTGAATGATCCTTCGTTGTCTCATAAGCGCAAACAACCATTTAAACTTCTCCTGGAAATGAGACCAGGGCTCATGACAAAGTACCTCATGTCAAAACATTTTACAGGCGTATTTATTTTAATGCCACACAGACACAGTAGTTAACTGCATAGAAGAGCGATTTTCACAACCTGGATACAAGGCCTCACAACACATCGAGCAGTTACTTTTAAATGTTGTCAATCAGTCGAATTATGACAAGCAGTTGCAACAAGTCTTCCAGATTTATGATGATGAAGTAAACCAGTTTCGGTTATCTACTCAGCTCGAATTAATGAAAGCAATTTTTTCTGGCAATGATAGGACAACTCACAGTGACATAATAAGTCATGTTAAACGTTTTGGGGATTCACAAAAGGAACTTTATTCAGAAGTTATTGTTCTTATCAGATTGTATCAAGTTTTGCCAGCTACGAATGCTGTGAGTGAGTGATCAGCCACGACAATCCACCACATTAAACACTGGTTGTGAAGTACGATAAAACAGGAAAGACTAAACCACTGCATGTTGCTTGTAAGGTTGTTATAATGACAGATATTAATAGATTCAAAATGCAAACAAAAGTCGTACTCACACAGATCCTTTATTCATACCTATAATGTTTATACACATGTATGTTATGTTAAATAAATAAACATGCCTAAGCAAGCACCCAGCAGCCCCCTTTCCGTTTCCGATCCCAGAAGCGGGACCGGAAGTAGGAACAGGGAAGGCGCAGTTCAGCTCAAGCATAGCTCTTATCAACATGTGTTCTTTTGTTTATTCTTTCTTAACACGCTTAAACACGATTACGAATCGAAACGCATTCTAATCTTACACAGCTACTACAGATAGAACAACGAAGACGCATAAACACAATAAGTACATTACAATACCTATTTACAATGCCTGCTCTTAACAACACGTGTGTCTTCTCGGTCTCCTAAAACCAATATAACAGCCCCCAGCCACAAGGGTGTAAACAGTGGTGCTTTACCGGAAGTCGTAAGTGCTTCTTAAGGGGAATAACTCATTACAGACAATGAGAATACTCACTTAACATTGTTGTCCATCCATAAAGAAAAGACAGATGAAATAGACTTGGTAGATTTTGCAAATATATTTTGTACAGGGAATGATTTAAGACAGCACACAAGATTTTTTATGTTAAAATATATTAGAGAAGAAATATTTTGCTTATTTGATGTATTTTGCTTTCAGTAATAAAACTGACTGAAGCAGGGGCAGATCCAGGGGGTCTTCCAGGGTCTTCTGGAAGATGCTCAGAATATTTCCGAAAACTTTTATTTATACAGTTTTCTGAGCATCTTCTATTCCCATTGCCTTTCCTTCCAGAAAATGTATTTGAAATTCATTGAGAACTTTTGGAGATATTGTGTGGTGTTTACATATAGCTACAATGCAAGCAAGGTAACTGTACATGGATCTACCCCCAAATTTAATCACTTCTTCTGTAGCCCATTTCCCATCCAACCAGAATTTAATTGAAATTCATTGAGGACTTTTGGAGATATTGTATGGACAGGCAGACGGACAGACATACAGACACGAGTGAATACAATACTTGGCAGGGGTAAATGATTATGCTAGAAGCATTGACTCTAATATGCTGAGTCACAGCTTGTCCATTGTGAAAGTCCTAGCACCATTTTGAACCAGATGATGCCAGCATCCCATCACTATTTTTTTCTCCATGAAATATCATTGCACCATTGTCAAGAGGAATCAAAGGAAATACAAAGTATTTCCTCCCTTTGTTCAGACTGTCAGCAAAGGGCAGGCAACCATTTGTGCAAAACCTTTGTTAACCAAACTCAGTTATTTCTATCAGACATGGGATGAAAAATTCACAATTGAAAAAAGGAAAAAAAAGTGGAATAAATATAATGGCAGCTTTTAAGTTGTCTCTCAAAAATATCCATAAAATTTGAACAGTTCTTGTAGTATGCACTACACAGATCTATACTTAAAAC
>VCCN01000788.1:2202213-2215175 GCA_006491835.1 Architeuthis dux | reverse complement strand
CCCACTCCACAAGCTCACAGACCTAGAATAATACTTTGTGGACAACCCACACCCAGGGAGGGGGTACATGGACCCCAGGTTGGGAACCACTTGCATACAATAATGGTCTGATTTTTATGTATATATGCCTGGGACATTTTGGGATCCCAATCCGGCCCTGCTCGAAGGGCATCTGAGCACTCGAAGGTCACATGTTATAGGGAGGAGTTTGTCAATCCTTACGAACCTAGCTAATTATAGGGTACCTCTTACCGTTTGTAGCGGCTTATCAGCCGGGAAATAAGGTATGTGTCAGGCTACAGACTTATTGATACACCCTCGTAAAATATTTGTGTAAATTTAAAGCAGGATAATTTCTTCTCTCCTAAAGCTGGAATTTACAAAAAACTGAAAGGCTATTATTACCTTTCCTGTTTCCAAATGGCCACTGCTGATAGCAGAATAATTGTATTTAAAGTTGAAGAAAGAGATGAAAAGATTCTTCAGAACAGCATTTCCATTTTTCCTTTGGTCTGCTGATATCGGACAGTTTCATGTGGTCCAAAGGATAAGTTAGGGTTAGGAGTTAGGTTTAGGTTTAGGTTTAGTGTTACAACACCCTGAATGTAATTTCCAGTTTAGGTAAAAAAAAGGTCTTGTTACTATAATGGGACAATAGATGTAGGTGCAGCAGGCCTACCACATTTAGGTACAGCATTTCTTTTTTCTGGTAAAGGTATACGTCCTTCAGCCATTTTCAATTCAAACAGTGGAAAAATGTTGAAATTGTCGTCTGCTTCTTTGACTTTAAATTCATCAGCAGCAGCAGCATCGGATTCGACCGAGTGGGCTATCAGAAGCAGCTGAAGCAGCAGCCATTTAGAAACAGGAAACATCAGGATTGCCAAACCGAAAAGCACTTTTCTATAGTCTTGAGAAGGGTCATTCATATTCAAATGGTTCTTCGGACAATTGAACTCCTTCTTGTTGTTTGTGTTGTCAGCCTTCTTCAGGTGTAAAATCCGAGTGTAATGGGTTAAACAGAACAGACAGAGAGAACGGTGAGCATCTTCCTCTCTGGGAGGAAGTCCAGATTATTGGCAGAGAACGATGTTGGAAGCAGAGAAAAATCAAAGAGGCAGCTCACATCAAAATGTCGGCTAAATGCATTAGCCAGACAAAATATTTGAATTATCATTATATCTAGATTGTCTTTTTGCATGTTTTTATAAACCTGTAAATGAGAAAGAAAGTGTATTGTTTTGCTATATAAGATATTTAGAAGATATTTTCTATAGTTTTGAGAAGGGTTATCAATATTCAAATGGTTCTTTGGACGATTGAATTCCTTGTTGTTTGTGTTGTAAGATATTTTCTATAGTTTTGAGAAGGGTCATTAATATTCAAATGGTTCTTCTCACGATTGAACTCCTTCTTGTTTGTGTTGTAAACACAACCTTTCGGACGATCTATTTTTCGGCCTTCTTCAGTTGTAAAATCTGAGTGTCATAGGTTAAACAGAAGTTATGTTTCAGAGGCAGCTCACATCAAAATGTCGACTAAATGCATTAGCTAGACAAGTGCGGATTTCAACCCGATGTGGCTTCCACTTCTCAACAAACCTAAACCTGACAAGACAAAGACACAGAAACACCCGGGCCAGTTGCTATAAGGGTTATCACCTTTAAACATAACTTCTGTTTAACCCATCACACTCATCACAACCCAAAGAATGAATTGACTGAAACGTTGTGTTTACAACACAAATAACAAGAAGGAGTTCAATTGTCCGAAGAACCATTTGAATGAAAAGCATTTCTTTGAAAAAATAATCACAGCTGGTTGAAACTGGAAAACAAATCATTTGTTAAAAAATCTGAGACTGAAAGGCTATTATTACCTTTCCTGTTTCCAAATGGCTGCCGCTTTAGCTGCTGCTGATAGGGGAATCGGCCGAGTCGGCTGCTGATGGCGTATTTAAAGTCTTCGAAAGAGACAAAAAGATTCCTCAGAACAGCATTTTCATTTTTCATTTGGCTTGCAGGGGTGGGGGTGGGGTGAGATGCATACACAGAAAAAAGATTTCTGTCCTGGGAATAGATTCTCTGCTGATTTTTGCCGGGTTGCACTTTTTTTTTTCTAGAGTCAAAATTCATCAGCTGATATTAGAAAAATTTTCCCAAAAACAAATCACCCGATCCTGACCGAGTTACTGGTTTTTCTTCACGAGCTAAATTCAGACAGTTTTTGTTTTCATTTTGATTTGATGGAGAAAAAGTAAACATTTCTCAAAACTACTTTTCCAATGAAGTTAACTGCTGAAAAATGATTGATTGTTTTGATAAAATTGTATTGGAAATCAATGTCAACCTGGCAGAATAAACTCTGCATTTAAGTTTAAAGATAAACAGGTCTGTTTAGTCACTTAATAGAAACCATGCATAGAGAGTCAGCTAGTCAGACTCGCTTAAAAACTGAAGAAACCCATGTTGACAGTTTCTAATACCTTAACTCTTTCCTCCCTGATAACGCCTCTAGGTGTGATTAAAAAAAATTGATAAAAAACACATACTGTGGACTGATTGCTTGCCTGATAACGCTAAGCAGTTTAAAGATAATAATTTATTATTATTGAAAATAAACAAATATTTTTTAAATGATAAAAAAAATTTAATAAAAAAAAACCCACCTAAATTTAAATCATACTCAAATATAAATCATAACAATCCCAATCAATCGATAATAATACCTTTTTCAAGGTTTTATTTCACTGAATTTGGAAGTGATACATTGGGAATAATCACTGAAAATTTAATAAGTGTACATTTAATATTAAAAGAGATATAGCAATGTATTTACTGCCCATTGTATTTGTTTGGTCAGCAAAAGGCTGTTAAATTAGTTTCAGGGCACAAGGCACATCAGGGAAGTAATCAAACATGGCTTCTAGAGAGGAAAGGGTTAAGAAAAAGAAGTACTAAAAATAACTGTAAATATTTTGTCTGTTACTTTCAATTTACAAAAACATTCTGTGGCTTATGTACATACAGGGTATGCCTAAAGTCTGGACACATAGGAAATATCACTATTTATAAGAAACTATATTTTGTATGCGAGAGGAGAAGGTGTACTCAATGAAAATTAAACATACAAGAAACCTGAGGGAACGCATCATAAATGAATGTGCTCAAATTGACGGAAATGTGGAGTTAATGCATCGGGTTCATGTGAATCTCGCAAAGCGCATTGAACTTGGCATCACAAATGATGGAAAACACATTGAAGATGTTATTTATTAATATTTTAATTAAATAAAACGTGGTTCAAATTTTTTTATTGAAAATATGCATTTTGCCTATGTGTCCAGACTTTAGGGACACCCTGTATAGTACAGGAATTTTAAATTGTTAAAGTTTATAACTATACATTTTTGAAAAGCCTATCTAATGTAGATTGAGAAAAAATAGGGTTACAATTTTTTTTATCCCATCTTGATCACATGACTAATGTGTATTTCACAGACCGGTCTGTAAATTTATGAAAATGCTTATATCTCAGCAATCAACAATACAATTTGTAAGGTTGGTATAATGACAGATATTAACAGATTAAAAATGCAAACAGAAGACGTACGCACAGAGATTCTTTATTCATACAATGACTGTGGTCAACAACACACATGTCTTTTCCGATCTAAAACCAATATGGCTGCTCGTTCACCAGAACGTAAAACAGCGCCCCCTTACCGGAAGTTGATAAGCACTCTCCTGCCTGAGGGGAATAATTCAAAATACTTAACACAATGGACATGAAACTTGGTATAGTAATATTTATTTATACGAGAACATTATTTGTACCGTAATAAATCAAGTCACATGACTAGTGTGTATTTTAAAGACCAGAATTTAGGTAATTTACTGTTTCTCTTCCTTCAGTTGTACAACCTTATCATCGATTTTCATTTTGAATGACTGCTGTTTCATAAAACATGGGCAATTTTTTTCTTCATCAGTGGGTCCCAAACAGATTTTGCTCCTTCTAATATTTCTGATTTGAATGTATTATACATATCTCTTCTGACTTCTTCATGGGACAGAAACAGATTTGCATTGTTTGCTGGTAACAACCTTTGTCACAATATTAAAGACGTCCGATGAGGGACCAAAGTTAACATTGTGATTGTTGTTCAATCAATGTACATTATTTGTGTATCGCATATTAGTTGAACCGTGAAGCAGATAATGATCTTTTCGCTCAATCTTCTGGATAACAAATTCATTGCAAAATATTTCTGTGATATTATTCAGCGAAATCAGTGAGACAGGGAAATGATTTTCAAGTGTCTGAGTTGTAAGGTTGGTATAGTGACAGAAAACGTACTCACAGAGATCCTTTATTCATACAATGACCACGGTCAACAATTCACATACGTGTCTTCTGCGATCTCCTAAAACCAATATGGCTGCTCGCTCACCAGATCGTAAAACAGCTCCCCCTTACTCTCTTTCCACCAATATATTGTGTTACACTGTGTTTACTGACCCAACACAGGCATTGGAATAGCATCAGATTTGGAGCAAATCTGAAGACAGAGGTTCAATACAAGAGGCTGGTATTGAACGAGTTGTATCTGTAAGGTTGGTATAATGACATATATTAACAGATTAAAAATGCAAGCAAAAGACGTACTCACACAGATCCTTTATTTATACATATATACAATGACCACGGTCACCGACACACACGTGTGTCTTTTCCTTGATCTCCTAAAACCAATACGGCTGCTCGCTCACCAAAACGTAAAACAGCGCTCCCTTACCAGAAGTTGATAAGCACTCTCCTGCCTAAGGGGAATAACTCAAAATACTTACTTAACATGAGTTTTATTAGCAATGCCACAAATTCCACCCAAAACCTTCTGAGTGCTTGGAATAGTGCTTTATTTTTGTTCACTAAAAGGTTACCTTCTGTCAGGAAATCCAAAGATTTAATATCATTTTCTTGTAAAGCATATATTTGAGGTGAGACATGCACAATGAATCTGATCATAGGCGAGAAAAAGACCTTTTTCCCAACACCTGAATTATGGGAAGTGAGGAGTGGCATAACAGCGACCGGCACGGAAAATGGAATCAGCAAACCGAGCTTGAGTTTTGGTCGAGGCTGCTTATGTTCACTTCTCATTAATGCCCTTGGGAAAGGCATGAATCCTCTTCTCCCTGCAGCCATGGGTAAATAGCAGGGCAATTGGGGCCCTCTAGCCCTGTAAGGCAGTCCATCTTGGGTGTGGGGCTAGCAACTCTACCTTGTGAATCATACTTGCAACTGAAAACGCAATGCAGCCCTATGCTCCACACCCCAAACAAGTCTGGTTAGTCACTGAATAGAAACTGTCACATGATCAACGTCTTTTGGCAGCATGCCGTGCTGGGGGTGGTCAATTAAAAAAAATTGGAAAAAAGTGGTGATCAATGAATAAGTTACTTCTCCCACCCTTTGTTGCGCAGTGATCACTAAAATGTCTGAATTTTCAAAAAAACAAGTGTGAACACTGCCGGCAGAAGCTAAGAGACTAATTTAACATAAAATTATATTGTAAATTGAACCCCCACTAAAAACTTATTCTAGGGCGAATTTTCAGAAGAAAAAAGAAGTTCTTTTCCAATAAGGAGTAAATGTTTCAATTTTCAGCCCATTGGTTGAGGTTCTAATTTAGCATAAACTTACATTGTAAATTGAACCCCCACTAAAAACTTATTTTAGGGTGAATTTTCAGGGAAAAAAAACTTTTTTTTCACACAATAAGGAGTAAATGTTTCAATTTTCAGCCTTCAACTCCATTGGTTCAGCCTGTATGCATGACACATACATACATACATGCATAGCCAGCCAGCCAGGCAGAATGACTTAAAAACTGAAGAAACCTATGTTGACAGTTTTGGTTGACGGTTCCTAAAAATAAAAATAAAGATGAATTATGATCATCTGCATGTCAGGATAGGAATTTGTGAGAAAGAGAAAAATGAAAACTGTTTTCCGTTTCTTATCACTGAGTTCCAGAATTTCTTTTTATTGCTCCCGCACTGTTGGCCCCCTCATGAAATCCAATAAAGAGCCGACTCTTATGTCAAGAATCTACATAATTTATATCTATGACAATTTGTGAGGGAGACGGATATTCTCTACAATGGTTTTGCACTGGTTCAGTGTTTATCTAAGGCAGGGCCCCTGAGAGGGGGGTGCAGCCGGTGCATCGTACCAGGGGCCCAGAGGACCAGGGCGGGCAGCAGAACCAAGGAAGGGGTCCGAGACATGAGTGTCTGCTGCCACTTTTCCTGGGGGGATAGGAGACAAAAGGATATATTCAGAATATATTTTAGCAGCAACCCTGTTATCAGCGAATACCATCTTCTAATATGCATACATCAAGTTGGGCGGCTCTGTCGGCTGGGGCCTAGAATAAGCTGACTGCATCCCCTGCAGAGAGGTAAGACCCCCCTCCCCAAACAGGGGCCACCTGTTCTTTCACCAGACTTTTTCCAAGACTCTATTAAAAAAAATATAACATTTCACCAAAGTCGCAAGACTATTAAAAAAGAATTGTGTATTCAAAAAGAAACCCAATGCAGCATTAAATTACCCACCAAGGGTCGCTGTGCCATTAAACAAAACAATCAATCAATCAAGTTGGGATTACATAAAACAACTGTACAACACCATGATATCCTTTATTGACTATAAGGTTCCAATTTCATCATCTAACATAAGTTGGGGTCATGGTCATTGGTGTCTGCTGTCACTTTTCCGCCTGGTGGTGGCGGGGGGTGTGCAAAAAGATATATTCGGAATATATCTTAGTGGCAACCCTGCTACCAGCGAAGAATAATACAATCTTTTTATATAGGAACATTAAGTTGGGATTACATAAAACAATTGTACAGCACCATTATCCTTTATTGACTATAAGGTTCCAACTTTCAAACCTCCTTACTCTAGGCAAGAAAGACTGATCAATGGGAACATCAAAATGACATCAATGTAGGAGCGAAATATCAGGAAAGAGTGGGGGGGGTATGGTAATTGTAGTCAAATCTGATGTTTTTATAATTAGAAACCGTCAACCAAAACTGTCACCATGGGTTTCTTCAGTTTTTAATTTGGTCTGGCCGGCTATGTATCTATCACACATACAGGCCACATGAATGGAGCTAGAGGTCTGAAAATTTAAATATTTACTCCTTACAATGTCTAGAAAAAAGGTTTTAGTGGGGGGGTTCAGTTTGCAATGTAAGTTTATCCTAAGTTGGTCCCTTAGTTTGTGTCTGGCAGCATTCATGCTTGTTTTTTTGAAAATTCAGACTTTTTTAAGAAAAGGCGAGAGAAGTAAGTTTCTCTTTATTTGCCTCCCCACAGTGACTTGAGGGGGGACAATGTCATGTGGGATCTGGCAAAAGCTTGTCAAAACTGGTCAGTGTTCACAGGCCGAATCCTGAGCCTACTGGTCAGATGACCCCGCATTCACACCCCAAAAAAGGGGGACAAAAAAAAACAAATAAAGAAGAATATGACTGCGTCATTTTTTACAGGACAAGATCTGTGCGAAGCTCTCAGGATAAATCCTGAGAGCTGGCTCGAAGGTTAGATCCGAGACAAATCCGGGTGCATTGAAGTCGCCTCTCTCCGGCTTAATGGCTTCAATATCCTGTGCAACTTCTCTCTGAATGAATCCTGAGCATGCGACAATGACCCCAGGATGTATCCTATATTTGCCGTGTTTCTCCGAAGCCACGGCAGTCTCGAAGAACAGATTTTCTTTATTTGCCTCTCCATGACGGCAAATATGAAACAAGGTCAGTTTTAGGGTGGGGTCCTGCACGCGAACGTGCAGGCAGAAGGGAGTCCCTGTCACTGAGACAAATGCCAGGGAGACCGGAATAAACTGGTCAGTGGTTACAGGACGAATCCTGTACAAAAGCTTCTCAGGATGAATCCTGAGCATGCTGGTCAAAGATGCCGGGACTGATCCCGGGCAGTGAGCGACCACCTCCCATCCAGCTGGCTAAGATATACTGTGCAATTTCTCCCAGGATGAATCCTGAACATGCAACAAGCACCCCTTACGGACTGTGTTTCTCTGAACTTCGAGGCCATGGTGGTCTCGAAGAACAGAGTGATTGATTGATTTGTTTAGCAACATATCCCCAAAATCCCAAAAATAATGTCTTGCGACTTCGGTAAACATTTTTTCTTTTTTTAATTAGAGTCTTGTGACTTTGGTAAAAGGTTATTTTTTTTTTTTAAATAGAATCTTGCAACTTTGATGAAGGGTTACTTTTCCTTAACTAGAGTCTGCAAAAACAGGTGGTCCCTGTTTGGGTGGGTCTTACTCCGCTGCAGGATATGCAGTCGGCATATTCTAAGCCCCAGCCGACAGGGCCCGAAAGAACAGATACTACACTTTGATCTTAGCCAAAAGGCCAAAAAATAAAGAGAGAAGTAACTTATTCATTGATCACCCCCAACACAGCATGCTGCCAAAAAACATTGGTCGTGTGACGGTTTCTATTGAGTTACTGACCAGACCTGTTTAACTTGAGAACACTATCTTGATCGCATAATTCAAATGGTCCAGAAGGATCTCTTAACAAAATTCAGACTTTTTTATGATCACTACCCCAAAAAAGGCAAGAGAAGTAACTTATTCATTGATCACCCCCAACTCAGCATGCTGCCAAAAGATGTTGGTCGTGTGACTGTTTTTATTGAGTCACTGACCAGACCTGTTTAACTAGAGAACACTGTCTTGATCCCATAATTCAAATGGTCCAGAATGATCTCTTAACAAAATTAACAAGGTTACTAAATTACCAAAGTTTTCTTTCTCTCCTTGCCACATGGTCTCTAACTTTCCAAGACTTGTACAGATGTTTCAAGGCTTTTCATTTTATTTCTAAAGCTATTAATTAACAATCTCAATCTGATTAATTTGCTTTATCATTTAATTTAATGTAATTTTAATTTTTAATTTTTACGACTAATTTTATAGGAAATCAATCATTTTTTAAAAAGTCTCTCATCAGTCAAAATAGCTGAAATAAACCGTCTCATAGCCGAATGGGATTATTAAATTTTAGCATTTGATGTCATGCAATTTTTTATTATAAAACCAGGATACAGACCTGGAACATTAGAACCCTGTTTGAGAGCGGATAATCAGCTCGAGTGGCGGACGGGAATCCACAGGGGGGAGAGAAGAGTTGGGAGGCAAAGCAGACCTGGAGATCAGGCAAGCGAGAGTGAGGCAAAGGCGGCCAGACTGACATGGGCACAGCTGAGGGGAGTTGCCCAGAACCGATTCCGTTGGCAAGGTTAGGTCGTGGCCCTATACTCCAAAAGGAGTTTACAGGAATAGACAAAATAAACAGATCCGGTTATTCACTCAATAGAAACCGTCATGTGACCAATGTCTTTTGGCAGCATGACGTGTTGGGGTGATCAATGAATAAGTTGCTTCTTTCACCTTTTGTTGGGCAGTGATCACTAATAAACAATTTCAAAAAACAAGCTTGAATGCTGCTGGACACAAACTATTTAGCATGAATTTACATCGAAAATTGACCCCCACCCCCACACACACTAAAAAGGGGCAGAATTTTACAAAAAAAAAAAGAAAAGTTTTTTCTAGACATAATAAGGAGTAAATGTTTAAATCTCCAGCCCTCTAGCTCCATGGGTACGGCCTGGACGCGTGATACATACATACATAGCCAGCCAGCCAGCCAGCCAGACCAACTTAAAAACTGAAGAAACCTATGTTGACAGTTTTGATTTACGGTTTCTAATAATAGACAATTTTTATTCTAAAGAAAATGTGTTTTTTTCAGCTTATATTTAGTTACATTAATTTGTACAGCAATACCTTAACTGTACTCTATCAAAACTGTATTATTCAAGGTATTGTTGTATTTTCCTGCAAAGCATCTCATGAGTCTGTGAATTTGTATAAGAACTTATTATAAATCGTTTATGTTATGATTAATAGTTAAATTGTTTGCCGTAAATAAATTTGTCAGCTTTCATATTTATTTTTTTGATTGATTTGCAGCTTATTCTTTTTAATTGACTTTCACCAGTCAATTTTGGGGCCTTCCCCGAGTTATGCAGGGTTTTTTTGGGGCCTCGTTGTCAAAAAAAGGCGCACTTTTTACCCGCCAATAATGTAAAAAAGGAGGAAAGGAATCGCTGTATAAATTCTAAGGTTTCCTTTCCTTCGTTAGTTGCAGAAAGAATTCGTTACCAAACGGATCTTTCGCAGGAAACAAAGCAATAGCCGTTTTTCTTCTCGATTCACATTTAAAAAACACATTTCACACGCTTACACACAAAAGGTCCTACACCTTATTTCCAAAACCACCATTGAAAAGTTTTTCAATCAGTGACTTCTCTCAAGAAGTAAAGAACTTCAATCAATGACTTCCCTTGAGAAGTAAAATTTATCCACGCCTCGAAGACGAGCGAAGACCTGATAAAACTAATGAAAGGAAGTATTTTATGCAACACTACCTTGAGATCAACAATTGAAGAAAAGGGTAAATTGCTTCAATTAAATATACCTTGCGAGAGCCGCACATTTTTATTCTTGATATTCTTGTGACGCCAAAAAGTAGAAATATACTTGTTACCGAATTAATTTGGGGAATACTAAAAATTCCCAACATTTGAGCACCTATCTTTCAGCCTGAAAAGAAGCAAAAGTTATGGTTTCACTAACCAAAACAGATATATATTCACATCCATCCTTTGCAAATTGTACCCATGCCAGTTGCTAAGAGGAAGATTTTATTAAAAAATAAATGTAATACCATTTTCTTCACTGATTTACAATATGATTAATAAAAAAAGTAGTTCTTTTCTAAAGTTAGAAGAACTTATTGATTATTGAAGGGATGTTTGTTAGTAACTTTGATGGGAGATACCGATGGACAGACAATGTGTTTGTGACCAATTCCTGGATCAAGAAGGAATTACTTTCTCTGAAGAAGGCAGGAAAGACAATCTGTCGAAAAATATGATGTTTATTTTTCTATATATTTAATGGGACACAAAACATTTTTATTATCATAAAGACTATGCACACCTCAGAAAAAAAAAGAAAAATGGGGAAGTGCTGTTAAGTAAGTATTTTAAGTTATTCCCCTTAGGCAGGAGAGTGCTTATCAACATCCAGTAAGGGGTACTGTTTTAATTTCTGGTGAGTGAGCTGCCATATTGGTTTTAGGAGATCGGAGAAGACACACTTGTATGTCATTATACCAACCTTACAGATATAACTCGTTTAATACCAGCCTCTTGTATTGAACCTCTGCCTCCAGATTTCCAAATTCGTTGCTATTCCAATTCCTGTGTTGGGTCAATAAAAACTGTAACACAATATGTTATTGGAAAGAGAATTTTGTCAGCTTTCCAACAGTGTATGTTGCCAATTTGTATCTGTTGGACAAAAGAAGTTACCGACAAAAACATGAAGGTAGGTATTTCAGCATACTATACCTGTGGAAGAAGTATGTTCTGCAGAGGTTCTGCTAAGAATTCAGAATAAACTTGACGAGAAAAAGGAAAGAATGTCTATGAAAATTTTAAAAGTTGAGGAACTATTAGAAGATGACGAAAAGTGAATAGAAAAGTCATCATCATCAGCTGTTATAAGTCCACTGCTGGACAAAGGCCTTACCCATCTCCTTCCATGACAACCACGATTGTGCTAACCTCTGCCACTTCTTACCGGCAAACTTTTCTATCTCGACTCTCCATCTTGTGTCTGGTCTTTTCCTACTGCGTTTACTGTCCCATGGGCACCAATTGGTTAGTCTTTTCCCCAACCTATTGTCATCTCTTCTTGCTAGCTGACCAGCCCATCTCCATTTTTGCTGTTTAATTATTTGTATAATATAATATATACGCTAGTCTTCCCTCTGATCCAAGTTGATCTTTTTCTATCTCTTAGAGTTATCCCTGACATTGCTCTTTCCATGGCTCTCTGTGCTATTCTATGTTGGTTTTCAGCTCGTTTTGTTAGTTTCCATGTTTCGCATCCGTAATTCATGCCTGGTAATATGCAACCATTGTATACTTTACACTTCAAGCACATTGGTAAGGTGCTTTTCAGAATGTCTCTATTCATATCAAATGCTTTCCAACCTATCGTTATGCGTCATTTTATTTCACAGTCATTGTCTTTCTCTAACTTTATTACCTATCCTAGGTAGATGTATTCATCAACCTCTTCTAAAGCCTCTCCTTCTATCCTTATGGTCTTTTTGGGGACTTTAGAAAAGTAAGGGTATTTTTATTAAAAAAACTTTACAACCTTCCAAAGGGAAGAATCCAAATAATTTAAAGCCGTATTTCTATATAAATGGCAGAAAGTAAGGGTCCAGTTTAGCTTTATAGTTATACTGTAAAGACCCTCCTCCACCATTTTAAAATCTAAAAAGAAGTATCTTAGTAACTTCGAAAGTTTGTTACTGGAAAAAAAAAAACCTATAAACAACCTAAATTTTTTATCGAATAGTTTTTCATTTTTTCGGAAGAAAGTATCTTTTTAATTTCGAAAGTTTGTTAGTTCAAAAAAACAAACAAATCTATAAACAACTTAGTTTTTATCGAATGTAAGTAAATTCGAACATTTCAAAGACAAGACTAGCGACACCAGTTCAGGCTAGTTTTTCTTCGATATCAACACGCAGACTTTGTTTATCTTGGTAACTCTGCTGACGTTTCAGTGACGTCACAGGTGTCAAGGAAAAATCCATCTCTTTTTGATTTGCAAAAATTTAGGATGCTTAATGGGAACATGATCCAAACTTTTTTTCAAAACTGATAAATTTACCACAGAAATGAAGGTCTTGAAAGCACCAAAGATTACTTGTGAAAATCTTTTAATCTATTTTTTATTTTAGAGGTGGATCAATTTTCTTAAGTAG
>VCCN01000788.1:2161063-2179981 GCA_006491835.1 Architeuthis dux | reverse complement strand
TTGCGTCTAGATGTCAGAAATTGCTATTTAGATATTTTTTTAATAAAAATAAGTAATATTTTTTTTTTATTTACGCTGATAAAATATTTTTTAAAAATTTCTTAGTAAATTTTGATTACAGTCACATTTGAATTATCAATAATATGTAATATATTCCTAGATTATATATATCTATATCTGAGCAGTGTTGCCAATCTAGATGTTTTTTCATCTAAATAACATCTAGATGTTATTGGTTGCGTTTAGATGTAAAAAATTGCTATTTAGTTAATTTTTAAATAAAATAATATTTTTTTAATTTAATTTACGCTGATAAAATAATATTTGGAAAAAAAAATGTTAAAGTAAATTTTGAAGATTAAAGTCACATTTAAATTATCAATAATATGTAGTATATTCCTTTTTATATATATACATATATATCTGATGTTTTTTTCATCTAAATAACATCTAGATGTTTTTTTGGTTGCGTCTAGATGTAAAAAATTGCTATTTAGATAATTTTTTAATAAAATAAGTAATATTTTTTATTTAATTTACGCTAATAAAATAATATTTGGAAAAAAATTTTTCAAGTCAATTTTGAAGATCACATTTAAATTAATTAATCAATAATAATATAGTCATAGATTTTTTATATATCTATATCTGTAGAATCTAGATGTTTCAAGGTGTTAGTTTTTAGATGTTTTTTTAATTCGATTTTTTTTTTTTTAAGATATAAACTTTAAAATAAATCTGGCAACACTGTCTGAGTCTCTGTTGTTGTTTTTTTTCAAATTCATTCCTTCTTCTTCTCTTCAGGTGAATTCCTTCTTCCTCCCCTTTTTAACAAAAAATAGTTTTTCCTTTCTTTCATTCCCCCCTCCCGAGAAATAATACATTTATTTAATGCAAAAAAGTATACAAGTTTGTATATACAAGCACACATCATCATAACAAATCTAGTTTACACAATATTAAAGACCATTTGTGGTGCTGTAATAAATATCATAATTCTTCATAAAATGATTTACATCGGGTGAGAGCACTATTCTGGTAATCTATTCCATAGACCTTCAATTCTATTGTTAAAGAATACTTTTCTGATATTTAATCTACTTTCTATTTACTTACAGTATATTTATGGCCTCTTTTTAGTCCATTGTACCTTCTAGTAAAAAAATAATCCATTCCTAATTAAAGTCAACCCGATCCCTCATATTTTCTACTAAATTGCTCACGTTGATCTCGAATTTCACCCCAAAAGAAAAAAAATGTTGTTTTCATTTTTTTGATACAATCGTCGGCAATAAATCTTTCAGAAAAAATAAAGTCTTGTTGAGTCTGAGTTGTGTTTCTTTTTAGCTTTTAATACTGAATTATTTATTAAAAAGATAAGATTTTATTAAAAGGGTCTCTGCTTTCTTTCACTAAAGGATTGGGGTGGGGGGGGAGAAAATGAACTTATTATTATTATTATTATTAATTTAGCAAAGCAAGGAAGGACCGTTTTCTACAGCTACTGTATTTACTCGTGTATAATGCGAGAAATCAGGTTCAAAATGTGGGGGTAGCTTTAAATTAGTGTAAAATAATTGATATATAGATATATTACTGATTTTTAAGCTCACAAAAAGTGGGGATCGCATTATACTCGAGATCGCATTGTACTCGAATAAATAGATTCGGGTATTAATAATAATAATAAAATAAACAATATTATAAAATGTTAGGCAGTGACGACATGGACCTTCTTGAAATTAAAGTGAGCCCTTATTATTCTTATTCTTGGAGTCTTTTAATTTTATTTTATGTATTCTCTGCTTTTTTTTCTTTCTTTCTTGGAAAGAAAAAACAACAAAAAAAAACTTGTAGATGCTTTAAATTTCCCGTTATTGATTTCTTTTTCTGGGTGTGTTATTTTTTTAAAAAAAGAAAGATGTTCGCATTTGAAACTAAGGGGGGTGTTTACTGTTTATTTGTGTTTTTGGCAAAGAAAAAGAAGAAGAATGAGTTGTTAGAGAGAGAAGGCAAGAGACAGTAAGGAATCATCTTTTCTCTTTCTCTATCTATCACCCCCCCTCTCTGGTCCACGTCTGTTGTTTCCCCTCTTCCTCTATCTTCTATTCGTCTCTCTCTTCTCCCTCTCTCTATCTTCTCTTCTCCCTCTCTCTCTATCTTCTCTTCTCCCTCTCTCTCTATCTTCTCTTCTCCCTCTATCTCTCCTTGTCTCTCTCTTCCCCCTCTGTCTATCTTCTCTATCGTCTCGCTCTCTCGTCCCCCATTCAATCAAAATGGCTGCCTTTATAAAAGTAAATCTACTTCTTTTTAAACAAGACCCGAGAATATTTGATGTTTTTTTTGTTACTACCGGTTGTTCGATTATTAGTCTTTATATCTGCTGTTATGTTCTAGACTTATTACATATTATCTACATGATGAAATCGATCAGAACCAAGAATTGTGTGTGGTCTCCGCTGACACCCCCCCTCCAAAAGAACCCCTCTGATAACTCCCAAAGAAATTGGCCCCTTTTTAAATTACTTTTCTTTAATGAAGATACACTCTAATTAGTAGGATACTGTCACGAAGATTATTAATAATATCATTCAATTGTTTTTTTTTTATTTGTATAAAATTAATACTACAAATCTAGTTCTTGCCGAAATTTCAATTTGACTCTCAAATTTACTTTTAGTTAGGCAAGGAAGGGCTAATTTTTTAAAAATCGGGCTCAGAATAATTGTCCATTATTCACAGATTTATGAAGAAAGGTTGTGTGTGCACTGCACATACAAATGTGTATTTATTGTACCACCCCAACATGGACTGTCTGATGATGTTCGTCTTAGTAATGGCAATGTTTGTTTTATTTACAATTTGTGCACGTAGGTATGTTTGTGGTGAACGTGCCTTCACTCAACTCAGAGGGGGAAATAGGGAGCTTTTTTTTTTCTTTCTTTCTTTCTCAAGGAGGCACTCAGTACGGGTACCAGAGAGAGAGGTCAGTAGGGTTAGGGTTCCTCCTGCCTGAGCCTGACTCTAAAAAGAGATTAGTCGAAAAGAAGCCCCCCCCCCTTTTTTTTCTTCTTTCTAACATTTCCAGTAGTTCACACTAATGCACATTTCCTGGGTTAGGGTGAAGAAGAAGAAGACAAGAAGATGACTGAAAACAAGAGTCGTAGTTGAGGGTGGGGGTATTTAAAAAGGCCCCCCGGTCCCCAAAAAAGATTTAGTAGTTCACCTACTACATTTCTACTAACATTATACAATAACAACTTAACAGGTATATATTGTTGTACAGGCATGAATTACATAAATAATAATTCAACCTTTAGGATTTTTGTTTTTTCCCACCAATTATAAGTGATAGTGCATGTCTATTTATTTCAAATTTTCATCAAATCTCACTAAATATTGGAGAGGACCCCTCAAGGATTCAAGCCCTCCTCCCAGATCCCCAAATCTAGCTATCTCCCTAAACTACACCACTGAAAGTAAAAGGGGGTTGAGGTGTCCACTTCCACCCAAAACTACTCTCCCAGCAGCAGGAAAAAAGGGGTTCCATTATTCAACAGAACAGGAGATCCCTATTTAAAGTGTTTCACACGCACATGTCCATTACTGTTGCATGTTATTTCAATCTATGATATTTCCATTTCTAGTCTCCTCCTTTGTGTATCATTTTTCTTCTTCTTCCTGCTCAACGTTTATGAAACAGGAAGCTTTTAATTATTTTACCTACACAACCAACTCAGTGCTCTCAATTTCATGTGGTGTAGTAACTACTACTAGTAGTAGTAAGTAGTAGTAGGTAGTCTTGCTTGCTCTCTCTCTCTTTACTTTTAACGCTAGTATTTTTCTTAATCTGTGTTTGCTGAAAATCTGTCTGGGGATTAGAAAGGACTCTTTAGACACTTTTAAAATTATTTTCATTACATATACAGGTATATCTTGATTAGTGCGGTTAATTTGTTCTAAAAGATTTCCCGTACTGTTCAAAACAGCACTGTTCAAGGTCTTACTATAATTTAATGTGTTTGTTTTTTCTGCTTATACTTAGTTACCTTAATTTGTACAGCATTACCTTTAACTGTACTACACAAAAAACCCGCACTATTCAAGGTATTACTGTATAACTTAAACTTCGCCATCATCGGTATTTGATTTGGACAGAAATATCTTGAATAGTGCAGGTTTTGATGTAGTACGGTTGAGGCATTGCTGTACAAATTAAGGTAACTAAGTATAAACTGAAAACAAAAACACATTAGATTATAACAAATAAGACCTTGAACAGTACGGAAAATGTTGGAATGAATTAACCGCACTATTCAAGGTATACCTGTGCTACTATCTCCAAAACCGGTGTAGCGTGTTCTTGGTTATGTTTGTACGTGGACGAAAGGAAGAAAGAAAAGATTATTACATTTTATTCGCTTGATACGACAGAGTTGCCGTTATAAAGATTGAAAGAAAGCGAAAAAGGCTGTTGTGTGTGTGTGGGGGGTGGGGGGAGGTATGACGATGATGATGAACTTGAATCAGGGGGACACATGTGTGTCTGTCTGTCTATTACCGTCAGTACCGGATTAAGTCTGTAGCGAAAGAAGCAAAGGCTGCGGGCCCCACATTTTCAAGGGCCCCGCGCTAAATGCTTGCAAGCTTCCGATTCAGTGATTCGGCACTTGCCCTATAAATGATACTCTTTAAATAAATACTATAGTACTTACTATACTGCCTTCAACTTTTAGGAACGGATGAGTGTGTAAGGTTAAGATTTTAGTCAATTATTACCTTTTAATTTAAGAGTTATTATTTTAATACAGTATTTAATGTGAGTGTGGTATCTATGTGATACATATACGATGCAGAGATACGAATGTATTTGAAACTGAAGTCATGGCCACCGCACAAAAATCAAAACGGAATATCATTGAAATATCGGACATATTTGTCAGATCTGGCTATATGGCAAATCAAAAAAGTACTTCACCATACAAGTAAAAAAAAAAAAAAAAAATGATGTGTTCTAATATTTATGTGTATTCATTTAAATTTAGGGCCCCTTTATAACATATGCCCCCCCCCCCACGCGCACGCACTGGCTTAACCCGACACTGATTACTGTGTATATTTTGGCGGATAAGCCGTCACTTGAAGCATTAAAAATGGAGTCTTCGCATAGGCCAGATACAAAAACACTGAGCTAAAACCATGAAATTCAGGTTTCCATCTTATTTGAAGTTCGCCTTATCTGCCGAAATTACAAACTATTTATCATTATTATTATTAGAAGTTAAAGTGCTTTTCTTATCCCATTGCCGCGGATAAGACAATACATGAAGCATCCAAAAAATACCCCCAAAAATGTAGCCTTTGTATAGGCCAGATAGAGTTAAAACCCTGAAATTCAGGTCTCGTCTTATCTGAAGGTTGCTTTTTCTGCCGAAAGTAATTATTTTTCCTAATAATGTATAGAGATATTCCTTTGAATAATGAACCGCTCCTTGTATATACTATCTTGTGTATGAACAAATCGGCAATTCCACGAGCTTTATTTTGATGTCTTCTTAAGTTCTTACCCTTTTTTCATGCAAATTCCTCTTATTCCTTCCTTATGGCTCAAATGCCAGTTTGTTTGTTGTATTTCAAAACATTAGTTGTGTCCTACTCGCACTGGTTTTAATTATTATTAGCATATCTGTGCCAAATTATTATTTGTACATGATCAGTAAGATATTACTGTATATTCCGCCAAATGGGGTTGTCTTATAGGACGGATACAAATACAATGACTAAACACAGCTAAAACCATGAAATTGGGATCTCAGCTTATAGGAAGGTAGCCTTATCAGGTATAACTAACAGATGTAAGAGGGGTTGATATTTAAGGTGTGAGTATTTTAGAAGTTTTTATACTGGTGTGGTAAGCTACAGTTGCTTTTAAATATGTTAAGAGAATCAATCTTTATTATTATTGGATGAAGTATTGTAAGACACCACTTTTTATTAAATTTGACTAGTTTTTACCTTCATCCTAATTTTAGTTTTTTTTTTAATACAACTTGTTAAGAGAAATGGTTTACTGTTTCATCTGAAAGGGAGTTCCAGTATGAAAGGGATCTTGATGTCATAAATCTGTCTCTAATAATACCAGGGTGGTGGTGTATTTGCTATTTGTAACTGTTGTTCTTGGTGTTTTTTATAACATAAGTGTATGTACTCTGCATTTCTTACAGTGTGTATCTGTGTCCATCTCTCTACCATGTTATGTTTTAACTTGTAAATTCATTATCTTGCAACTTTTTCTCTTTGATTGGTATTACAACTTTCTTGATTCCATTATCTATACTAATCTATACTATCATTCTGCTTGTTTGTATATATGACTGTTTCACCCTTTTTCTTCTCCCTTTCCAGCCACCCTTGCAATATAATGAAAAGGGTTAGAATGGAAGAGGATGCTTATGCTTGAATGGGAGCAAAAGGGAATCAACCTTCACTATAACTGTCATTCATTCATTACTTCTCCCTCACAAGTCTGTAGCCTAAAAATTAAGTTGTAGCAGTAGACCACAGAATAGATATATTAGTTTCATTTGCCATTGCATGTCGATATAGTTAATATAGATACATTTGATAGGTAGATTACTTTAACTAAATTATATACTTTAATCGCTGAAATATATATGCAAGAGTAATGATATCTCAGTTATCAATGACAGTCTCTAGTCACGGTGACATGGGACCCCCCCCCCTACTGTATCCGACACAAAATGACCCACCAAGGGTCGATGTGCCGTTAAACAAAACAATCAATCAGTTATCAACACCCGTGGAATTTAGTTTAAGTAAAAATAGCAACAGTGTTGTTCTTTTGTGGAGAATTTGCTGCATTGTTTATATTAAGTCTGTTTTCATTGTGTACTCTGATTAGTGATTAATAATCGTATAATTAATCATCGATTGGATTATGAATAATATATACATCTTCATTGATGCGAACGGAACAACTGAGCAGTTCTGGATTAACTATGTAGCATATGCTACGGGCCCCGCATTTTCAAGTGACCCGCACTAAATACTTGCAAGCTATCAATTCCGATTCAGTGATTCTGCACTTGCTGTCTTACTATAGTACTATACTGCCTCCAACTTTTATGAATGACTGGGTGTTTAAGGTTAACGATATTTAGCCTATCATCACCTTTAATTGGGGTTATTATTTTAACACCATAATTAATGGGCGTGCAATATCTATGTGATACATTTATGACACCTAAATACAAAGGTATGTGAAACTGAAGTCATAGCCACTGCACAAAGATCAAAACAAAAACAAAGTAATACATAGACGTATTTGTTGTATTATCTGTCTGTATGGCAAATGAAAATATTCAATTATTATTTTGCAAGTGAAAAATGTATGTTTTAATATCTGTTTATTTTCTTAATTTTGGGCCCTTTTATAACATATGCTACTGGCCCTGCACTAACCTGAATATACCTCTCATCTTACTCTCATGAATTACTTTGCAAGTGAAAAATGTATGTTTTAATATTTAAGTGTATTTTCTTAATTTTGAGCTCCTTTATGACATATGCTAGAGGCCCTGCACTAGTTTAAACCGACCCTTCGACCGAGGTGAAAAAAGGTATTTAAAAAAGCTAAAAGTGACACACTCTAGTTCCTTGTTTATATCTGTGAAGAAAAATGTTTCTCTCAGTTACAGAAAAATTGATTATGATTTGTCTGCAGGGCCGGGCTGAGCTTGTAATAGGCCCAGGCCAGATGAGAAATGTAGACCCCGTTTCAAATTTCTCATTATGTATTTTTGTAATCAGTGCTAAATACATACGATTTATGTATGGGTATTTGTACATGTATGCCTCTGGAGTAGCCCCCCCCCCTCCAAACCGTAGGCCCAGGCCAAATGGACCCCTCTCTGCCGGGGCCTGTTTGTCTATAATATTTTCTCTTTGTTGATTCTGTTTTTTCTGAAACAGAATTCCAGTATGAAAGGGATCTTGATGTTATAAATCTGTCTCTAATACCAGGATGATGTTATTGATTCAGTTTTTATCGCAATATACTTGTAGTTTTTTGGTTTTTTTGCCAGGCTGCTACCTTTCAAGAATGTTTCTCTCTCTGTCTTTCTACCTAAGACGTTAATTCAACGGTAATTAAGACTAAAAATACCTCCATAATGGCAGGTAATCAGATTATTAACGGTCGTTAGACGTTTTAGTAGCAGTTAGTCACTAATGTAAATCGTTGTTCTATATTGAACAATAAATGCTGATGCTTTTTTTATTCGTGTTTATCGGGTTGCCCTTCACATGATGTTCGATAGCGTTCCTCTTATGCAATACTAGACATCGTCATAGACACGCCTGTTTATGTCACGTTGATTGTTATATTTGAAATATAAAGACTGTGAACCTCAACAGATTAAACGACGGATCTTTATTTTATGTTTTCTTTTTTTTCAAAGGCTATTGAATAAATTAGCTTTGGTGATTATATGATGTCTGATGAATTAAAAGAAAAATCATGTTTGATAGTGCTTATTGAAAAAGAATATGAATTTTGCTCCAGTTTTAGGCTAGTGGGTTATTTCCTAGTTTCAGTGGCGTAGCAATCAATTAGTATAAATTGAATTAAAATATTACTTATTTTATTAAACAAATGTTTTTCCTATGACTTTTTTCCTACCCAGAAAATCCAAGTTGTGACTTTTCTTCCTATTACGTTTTTTAGGTAGCTCAGGGTAACGCTACATTATGACTTTTGTACCGGCATTTTTATTCTGGGATTCTTTTTTAAATATATTGTAGACTTTGCGCTCCTTCACACTTGACCCGGGGGCGATTGACCCTCGTCGCCCCCCTCTTGCTAGTTTATGTTTGTAAAATAGTTTTCCTATTAGGTAAAAATAGTCCAGTCTAGAGATAGGGTTTTCTGCACTTATCAAGTGGAAGGCTTGAAATAAGCTCCAAGTTGAGAATTATTTAAGATGTGCTCTCTCACTAATAGTCCCACAAGTCGTGGAACTAAGTAGCAAAAAAACAAGAACAGAGATCACATTGATGTGTATATCAGTTACAATAGCAGAATTCTTTTTCTTTTTTTTTTTTGTAATAAATTGGAATTTCAAATGTGTTCTAATTATTTTCGCTTGCTTTCTTTGAGTAACAAATACACAGCAGCAGCTGTACAATTATAATATTAAACTAATTTTTAGTATGACGCTGTCTAATTATACTTAAAATTAACTTATTATTTGAAATTATTCTTTGTTGCAACTTAAAAAAATGGAAGGGGGTGGGGAATACTAGTAATCTTATTGACAAAATGGGGAATTACTCTAAAAGGTTGGGAACCACTGGTCTAATGGATTGAATACATAAAATTGAAAGAAAAAAACATTTTCTTCTAGGAGAACTATTTCACGAAAATAAACTTGGACATTACTGGTCAGCTTTTATTTATTTATTTTTGTGCATAGGATTGGTGTGTGTGCTTATTTCTAAACAGTCTTGACAATAAACAATGGTACAAGTTAAGAAGAGCAGTCCCTTGGAGAAGATGTGTGGTACCTCCTACAGAGCTTTTAATAGATCCTTATTGGTGTCTCGGCTGCTTTTATTTTCTCATCTCACTTGTCTCATACTCTCATTGAAAAAATAACTAACCATTGGACAGTGTGGCAACATTGCTGACATTCCTGTTATACCACATTCCGTCCATAAAACCGTTAACCATGGAGTCAACTTCATTGACCCAGTTGTTAGTCATGCCATCTTATTAACATGGTTGAATGCATCCTAACCCTAACCTAACTGCTTTTGACAACAGTATTGAACATTTCTCAGCATGTGTTACACCTTGAATTGTTTCAAAATAAATTAATGATTACTGCTTCTTGGAATTCATTTTCATTGTAACATCTTCAATTGTTTCAAAATAAATTAATAACAGGTCTGTTTAGTCTCTCAATAGAAATCGTCATGTGACCAACGTCTTTTGGCAGCATGATGTGTTGAGGGGCTGATAACTAAACGAAGTTTCCAAAAAAAACAAGCTTGTATGCAGCTGGACACAAACTAAGGGACCAATTCAGCATAAACTTACATTGCAAATTGCCCCCCCGCCCCCCACACACACACTAAAAACCTATTTAGGGTGGAGCTTCAAAAAAACTTTTTTTCTAGACATAAAGAGTAAATTTTCAGCCCTCTAACTCCATTGATATGGCCTGTATACGTGATACACAGTAAGCCAGCCAGCCAGACAAACTTAAAAACTGAAGAAACCTATGTTGACAGTTTTGGTTGACGGTTTTTAATTACTGCTTGAAATTCATTTTCACTTCATAGATATTCAGGACCACAATCTTGGGAGTATGAGATGAAAGCATAAAGCAGCCGACACTCCAAAAAGTAGCCATTAGCTCTGTTGGAGGGACCACACTTCTTAACTTGTATCTAGGCAACTAACAAAAAGTCCCCATTAGAATATTGAAACGTTGTCTTAATTATATTTCAATGTATTAAAACAAACGTAACACTATTGCAAGTTTTGTAGTCGGTGCGCAAAGCCAAACATTAAACCCTATTCATGTGATATTGCAATGAGGCTTCTTTGATATTTTAATGACAATTTTTCTGTGCTTTCATTAAGGTTTTTTGGTGGGGGCCACACAGGGCTTAATGAAAGCACAGAAAAATTGTCATTAAAATATCAAAGAAACCTAGTTAACAACCTGCACAAGGGAAGTACTAACATGCTTCGAAGCCTCACTTCCATACAACGGACTGAAAGTAACGGTCCCGTTTATTATACAGTTACATTGTAAATGGAACCACACCCGTAAAACCTTAAAAAAACATTTTTTCTAAAAACAACTTCTTCCAAGAAGTTGTTAGTTTTTAGAAAAAAATGATTGTTAGGGTCTAACGGATTAAAAGCACAAAAGATTACTGGTGAGAAAAAAATTGTTTCTATTTTTTTTCGACTTTAAAATTGTTTTGTCATTGTGATTTGAACCAAGGTTGCCAGATTGGGTTACAGGGGGAGATAATCCCAGCTTTATCACAAGTGACTTACCCAACACAGGCACTGGAATAGCGTCTAATTTGGAAATTGAGCGAGTCTGGAGTCAGAGGTTCAATACCAGCCTCTTGATTTAAACATCAAAGACATAGTTGCTTATATCCCTGCCTTCCTTATTACAGCTTTTAAATTGTTTTTTTTAATTATTAGGCATTGCATTTAATTAGAAGCGACCATTTTGAGCCTTGCAACGTTTCCTGTCAGTTGCCGAGTAAATGACACTGAATCCTTCTGGTAGGTCATTGACCATTATTGTCGTTAACCTGTGGGGCTAATTATTTCCTTACCAACCAATTGAAGGGCATCTGTCTACTCGCAGGTATTTACCAGGGTTTTCTATGGGGGAATATTTGCAAAGTTTAATCAACATAAACACTTCCCCTTGTTGGCTCCGCTGAACGTGTTAGGTGCCTGCCTCTTTTTCATCCACCTAATGAAATCAATACTTCTGACTTGTACTGATTCGACTCGATTTCCACATGAATCAAACCAAACGTTGCCACTTGTCCGCTGGCCAGGCAACAATTTGTTATCACGCCCCAACCTGTCGGATTAAGTGCTTTGACAATAATCGCAAGGATGCAGGGCTTTTTGATCCTTTGTCGCAAATAACTCGTTCTCATTTGTCGTGTTTCAGCTGCACCCTTGCCTCCATTGTTCTGACTCGACTCTATTGTCCGGTCTCTCTTTTATCGTTTTTTAGAAACCGTCAACCAAAACTGTCACCCAAAACTCTCAACATAGGTTTCTTCAGTTTTTAAACTGGTCCGGCTATGTATGTATGTATCACGCGTACAGGCTGTACCAATGGGGCGAGAGGGTTGAAATTTTCAACATTTACTCCTTATTATGTCTAGAAAATTTCTTTTTTTATATATAATCCCCCCTCCTTTAAATAGGTTTTTAGTGGGGGTTCAATTTGCAATGTAAGTTTATGCTAAATTGGCCCCTTAGTTTGTGTCCGGCAGCATTCATGCTTGTTTTTTGTTTCTCTTTGAAAATTCAGACTTTTTGTAATGATCACTTCCCAACGAAAGACGAGAGATGTAACTTATTCATTGATCACCCCTTTTTGCAATTTTTTAATTGATCCCCTCCATTTTGCCAAAAGACGTTGACCAGGTGACGGTTTCTAGTGAGTGACTAACTAGACCTGTTACTATTTCTTTTTGAACTGAGGTGTTATACCGTATCCAATATGTGCCATATACCCTTCAGCACGTGGATGATATTGGCTCTCCACAGCTTACTTCTCTCTCCTTCTCTCCCATATGCCTTTCAAGACGTGGGCGATCATGGCTATTCACAGCGTTAAACTGTTCTTTGCCATGACGGTACTTGCGACATTGGAGTGGTTTCCCTTCATCTTCTCCACAGTTTTGAATTTAGAGTTGTCCTTCTCCTAGACTGGTTGCCTCCTAAGACTGCCATGCTATTTTACCCACTACTCGGGAGAGAAGAGATGGATCCATGCCTTTCCCAAGGGAGAGCATAAACATAGTCTTAGGCAGGGTTTGAACTTGGCTCGCCGATTCCATTGTCTGCACCATTAACCGTTACGTCACTCAAACCTTGTGTTATTGTCAAAGCACCTAAGTAATAGCTTATATGATAAACATATTGCTCATAAACTGTCTAAACTTCAGTTTCAAGCATATAATTACATAATTATTATTTATATATATTATAATATACACACATACCTATAATTATATGAACATAATTTGTATACATCATTACATTGTTTTGTTGGTTATATTTTAAATGAATTTAATAACATGACAATGGATTTCTAACAATAAATGCCAATAAAGTAGACATCCTTACTGTAAAAAAAAGTTTCAAGCTTTGGATATTAGAAAGAAAAATGATCATCACCAAAATAATCAATTTAGGTTAGCTAGCATATCCTGGTGGCGTTTTAGGCTGTATATCCATTATCAATCCAATGTGGAGGCTCCAATGTTCTTTGTAAACTGTTTTCAGAACATCTGCATACTTGAAAAGTCTGCAATGTTCAAGTGGTGGTATAAACGTGTTTTAACTATACCAACCACTTATTCAGTAAGTTTTTTTTTTTATAGAAATATTCCATAAATGAATCTGATCTAATCATAATTCACAGTTGAGGATAACAAAAGAATGGAATGTTCATTTGAATTTAGTGATTTAACCCTTTCAAGGCTATTGGGATATACCAGGGCTTCAGACCTTTTTTACTACCATCCCAGAGGAAACCTAAACCGTCTCGAAAAAAAAACAATTTAAACTGTCCCAAAATCAAAATGTTGTTTCTTTACTTTGTTATTATTAGTTGTTAGTAGCATAATAAAACACCATTAAAATGTTGAGGAAATAAATAATTGTCAAAACTCCAGTCCAAACCTGGAGTTGACTTTGTTTTTCTATGATCTAACCAAATTTTAAAAAATCACTTCCATACCGGAGGCGTCCCAGAGAAGATATTTGTTCGTCCCGAACACATTTTTACCATCCCAGGGACCACGTTAATTTCAAGTATTTATGACTGCTTTGATATATATGTTCTATAGATCTCTTTTAGAAGTCTACCGAGACATTTTAAACCAGGAATTAAGCACATTAACAGGTTAGTCTTGAAAGAATTAAAAATGATGTTTTTATTATGTGTTGAAGAGTTAACTGTATTTATTTCAACATACTACCTCTGTCCCATAAAACTTGCGACATTTCATAGTTAATTTCATACAGTAAATGTAACAACTATTATGGGACAGAGGTAGTATTATTTTGAGTTTGCAAACTTGATTTGAAATTGGCAAGAGAAACTAGCATTCCCAGGGAAATTATGATTCACCACCATCTATATATGTTGTGTTGAGGGGTGATCAATTAAAAAGTTGGAAAAGGGAGTGGTCAATGAATAAGTTACTTTTGTTGGGCTGTGATCACTAAAAAAGATTTGAATTTTCAAAAAGCAAGCGGGCACAAACTAGTTGCCAATTTAGCATAAACTTACATTGCATTTTGAACTCCCTTCTAAAAACCTATTTAGGTGGGAATTTTCAAAAAACAAAAAAAAAAGACATTTTCCCTACTCATTGAAGGGAGTATGTGTGCTAAATTTCAAGTTTCTACTATGAACGGTTAGGGCTGGGCGAAGTCCGGATAGATTGATTGATTGATTTATTGATTGATTGATAGATAGATAGATATAAATGTGAGAACACATGGATAACCTAAACCCAGCAATAAACCAGTGTTGTGGGTAGCAGTGATTAATAGATATTTAAAAATTATCTGCTGTTTTGTTTATCTTAATCTATAAACTGCAGAAGGTGGTGAAGAGTAATCGTTATCCACTGCAGGATAAAAGACCTTGTCCATTGCAAGTTATCCATTGCAGGATAAAAGACCTTGTCCATTGCAAGATAATCCATTGCAAGTTATCCATTTCAAGATAAAAGCCCTGACTTACAGATAGAACTGAGTTGCCACCAATCGCCATGAAACAGAAATTTTACTGAGTTAGCAATAGAACTGCAATGACGGAAATTCTCGTCATTCGTAGTTAACAGTATAATTTTAGCAAAGAAGAAAGAAGGCAGATTGGAATTTTTGTTAGTAATAAATTAGTCGGTTCAAGTGTTTTAAGTTCAGTACTTAAATTACAATGTAAGCTGAGCAATGAAAACATGAGTAAGCAGAGTATTGGTAGTAGCAGAGTGAATCGGTTTGTATGCAATGTGTTGAGAGAATAGAATTCAATATCTCTTGCATAAAGCAGGGTTTTCAAATGTTAAAAGCTAGAAATACACCTTTATTTCTGTAGCCTTTGAAACACTTCTTGATTTTTTTTCTCACTCGTTCACCAACACCATTGTCATCTGTAAACAGATCTGAAAAGCTCAATTGTCATTGTACAATTTTATTTATAGCCACTGAGAGAATGTTGATATACTGATCCTCTTTAGAAAGTCAAACCCTTAAAATAATACAACTTAACACCATTAACAGATTGCCTCATTAGAAGGTGTATCTCTTAAGTGTCTCTCTCTCTCTCTCTCTCTCTCTCTCTCTCTCAGCTCAAATGTTACTCTCGGTTTTCCTGCTCTAATTTTGGAAGTACTTTTGTAAAATCTATAATTTTGAACTCCAACAGCAGCTCCCTGAAGGAAACTAGCACAGGCTTCCCCCTGCTATCCGAAACTAGAGCATTCCTATGAAAAAAAAATTTTCTATGGTGAATTAGCAGTTTCTATTAATTTATATGGGAAAATCTTTTGAGCATTCCCAGACCCCCAAAATAACCAAATAGCACTATATGATAGGAAGAAGGTGCTCGCTGCTTCTATAACAGCTTGTTTCAAAACAAACACTGAACGTTACTTCCCCAGTTTTGCTTGTAAAGGCGAAAAAATGGTATAAAGCGAACTTTCAAGAATCTGGGAATACCTGTATAAAGCCAGGATATCATTGGCTATAGAATCGCAAAAATCATTAACGTCTGTTTAACCTCCTGTACAAGGGTTTCCCACAGCACGTTTTCCATGTGAGCCACAGAGACTGCCCAATTCTTGTTTTTTTCCTGATGGGCATCTGGCCGCACCATTTTCGATTTATACCTGACAAATTTGATTCCCAAGTTCAGTGTTCATGAATTTTTTACCTTTTTTGCTTTCTTTTCAAACCAACATATGTTGATAAAAACGCCTGAAACTTGTAAACTGTCAATTTTGGGTTATTAATAAGAATAAAAATTGTAGAAAATTCTTGTATAAAAACTATTTGTGTAAACTTGGAGATATGTGTTTCAAAACTTGAGAAAACCAGTGTGCCCTAAGAATTTTCATTAGAAAATTTTAATCCCAAATACACACAGATTTTAAAATTTTACCATAAATTGACTAATGAGCCGATTTTCAAAGTAAATGTCCTCGCGTGCATGCTGTAAACGCTGCCATTTGCAATGTAAATGAAACGTATGCATGTGCTGGAGTGGTTTTTATCAGAACGGCACTGAGTGAGGTGCCCGTATGTTATGCCAGCTTAATTTGAATATGTGAGAAGTTGCCAGCTACTTAAGAGCGCAGGAGAGAGGCCAGTGCAGAATGCAGTGGATTGTGATTCGTAACAGATTTGTGAATTCTTTGCAGAGAGATTGTCAGAACGTAACAGTGTTAGATGGTGTGTCAGTCTTTTTCGCACAGTCTACTGGATTGTTTGTACCTGACTGGTTTCAGCGCATTTGGTTTTGTTCTGTATCCGTGAACTTCTGCACACAAGCTGTGTCGTGTGTCCTGACTCCTTTAATGTATTTGGTTTGGCACTATCTCCGTGATCTTCTGCACATGAGCTGTGTTGTGTGTTTTGACTTTGTTTTCGTGAACCTCAAGTGACCTTAATGAAAACTCTACATTTTCGGTACTTATTCATCTGGTCCATGACATGTCATACCAAAAGCCAGGTGAGGTGGGCCTCATAGTGAAAAAAGTTTGGAAACACTGTACTATACTCATACATAACTTAATATAGTTTTATTTTTCTTTTGTTTTATATTTGCTGGAATATTCTTGTTTGATCTTCATCCATTATTTGTGTCTACCTTTTGCTGATTGAAGAACTATTGCTGATTAAAGAGATTTTTTATTTAGTGCTTATGTTTAAAAAGACCATTGTAGGAGATTATGATTAACCTTTAGCACTCAGTAGGTGAGACTTTTTTCTCTGTGCAAAAAGTTAGTCCTCTGTGCAAAAAGTTTGTCATGTGCCTGTAGGCATTGCTGAACGATAGTGTGTTTGAGTTGTCATTTCCATTTCATGTCAATTTTAGTGATGCATGAACAGACACAAGTTACAGGCTTTCAAAGTTAGTGCACAAAATCTTGGCGCCCTTGAAAAAAACTGGAGATTGAACTAAATTTTCCAGTTTTCAATCCAATGCTATTTGGTTGTCCAGAATAGTAAATTCGTATTTGTAAAGATAGAAGTTTAAAACAAAAGAACAGGTGATGGAAAACATGTTGGATCAAAGTAGGCTCCATGTGATTGAACTTAGTTTTTTCCAACATGTAGCAATGTAATTCATGCCTCTACTGTAAAACTCATTGTTCCTTGAATCGATAAATTCTTGAAAACTTCATGTGTCATCATCAAGGGATCGTCTTTTTTCTCATCTCCTTGTCCCAACTTCTGGAACCAACCCTGAATCATACTAATTGATCCATAGCCAAATGTTTGATTGATGTTTTGTGCAGTTCCGGTAGCTTTTCATCCAAGTATCACACTCGTCCTGTCTGCTCTCGCCATTGGTCACTCCACACCAGCCATCGCCCTCCCCATCTTGTGTAAAAGATCAAGGATGAAGCACTGGTGCCTCAGTTGAAGTGTCTCTGAGAATGGGCGTTGAGGTAACAAAAGTAAAAATAAAAATAGGATCTGCAAACAGGAACCAAAAACAGTTTTTTAGAATAAAAACTAAGTGTTTATTTCCGTAAGGGTTATATTGTTGTCAGTCAACCCTCAACCAGCCTAATGAGGAAAAAAAGTATTTATTTTACACAACAAATATTCATTTGTCAATGCACTTGATTCAGTGATGAATATTAATCACATATATCAAACATTATATAGCGAAGATTTCAGATCAAAATTAAGCTAATAACTATGTCATGCTACAAAGTTATTGATCCACAATCGTATGTGTATATGCATAAGTGTTAAGGGTGTATGTGTGTATACAAGTGTACCATGATGCATCTGTTTGGTGCACCGCCAAGATACCGTTGTGGAAACACTGGTACTTGACGAGACTGCAGTCGTTGGTTCTTCGGGTCACAGCTGAAAATGGGAAGGTGGGTCATCTCGAAAGATAACGAGGCAATGTAAAAAATAGGTGTTTTTAGTAATTCGATTTATTTGCAGTTTTTAGAAACTGCCCGATAAAATAAGGTTACTATTTCCTACATCTACCCCTCGCACCCCCCATTCTATCTCCGGTCAGCCGCCTTCATCGTGCCGTGGTCAACTGCTACTCATCGTAGTAGTCCCAACACCTGGTCCTAGACATTCTAGGTCTGCTCTGTCTGGCTTCCTTCTGCTAACTGATTTCCCTCCAAAATCCCAAAGGCCTCCCCTTTCCTCAGCTGAGCCAATACCTCAATCCCCTGGTGACCTACTTTCTGGGGAAGACCTTTTTAAACTTTAAAGTTTTTCTGAGACACTTGTTCCCTATACTAACATGCAAAAAACGCTTTATTTCTTACATGCCCTTCCCCACCAAACCAGTTCTGCTATACAAGTTGACTTACCAAGATATTCAGGTATGAGGAAACATATATTGTTTTGTATCGTCTGTCAGTGAAATGAGGTCCGGTAGGAGAAAATAAACGATTATCAAGGATATTTCAATGGTAACCAAAGATATATTATTAAAGATTATGTGCATCTATGTAGGTAGATCAAAGCATTAAATTTTTTACACAGCAGACATTTAATTTTCAACATAATCTCCTTCCTTATCAATGCTCTCAATTCAATGATTCATTGTTTTGTTTAACGGCACATCAAACCTTGATGGGTCATTTAGTGCCGAATTCATGAGGGGGAGGAGGGGATCTCATGTCCCCGTGACTAGGGACTTGAGCGGGGAGAATCCCAAATCCCTATCACTGAGATAAATGCCACGGGGACCGGGATAAAGGTGGGGTGGAAGGGGTGGAGATCCCAAAAGCTTCTCAGGATGAATCCTGAACATGCTAATGGTGATCGAAAAAAGAAAAATGGCTGAAAATCCTTATCTGCCCGAAATCGCACAAGATGATTCCTTTGTTTAAAAA
>VCCN01000788.1:2129129-2140801 GCA_006491835.1 Architeuthis dux | reverse complement strand
GGCTGGTCCACAAGAATATTTCAATATTAAACAGGTCTGCAGTGTAAAAAAGGTTGGGGATCCCTGTCTTGAAGTTTAAATTTAGTATCACTTATCAAATAATATCATAATGGGATTCCCTGAAATTCTAGAGAGACTTAGATCTCATAATAAATTATAAATTTTTAGCTTTTGGAAAAGTCAAAAATTGTTGTTGTTGTAGGCCAAGAAGTATGTGTATGGTTATACGGACGGGATGACTGTTTTCCCTTTCTCATCCGGCAAACCACTAATTTGGGATGCCACTTGCAGTGATTCCTTCGCAAACGGCAACATGATCTCGTCGGAGCATTTAGCCAGGTATCATCACCCGACGGGCCGAGGAGCTGAAGACAACCAAATATCGCTCACTGACCGATAGGTACGATTTTGTACCAGTTGCGGTTGAAACATCTGGCTTGATAGGCCCCAAGGCATTGAAGCTCATTTGAAAAATAGGCTCCATAGCTGCTCAACGCCATGACAAACCGCATGAGACCAGCTGGGTTTTCCAACGTGTGTCGATGGCAGTCGTTCATGGTAAAATGTTCTCTATAATGACTGCGGGAACTGACAGTTGTCTGTTAAATTTTAAATTTTTTTATTCAACGGTCGTATAAAATTTAAATATGCGAATGCTGACCCGTGTCTATGTATCATTCAATGGTTTTTAGTGAATGCCTACGATATCTTGAAAGTCATATGAATCATTTTTCGAACGCCTTTCTATTTGGACTTAAAATTACGAAGACTCAATGTTACAATGACACAAAAAAATGGAAATTATATCTGTTTCTTGTGAATAAATATCTGAATAACCTAAAAAATAAATATAGAATTGTCTTGCACTGGACCCTGTCTGTAATGCACACTAATTTAAGAATTGAGTGTGAAATCTCTCAATAGCACAAGTGATTTTTATTCTGTTTCTTCATAACATATGTTGTAATTTTTTCTATTCACTTGATAATGATTTATGACCAGGAAAACAACTCTAGTGAAAAACTGGGAAAAAACCTTATTTGTGTTTCCCAGCATGTACTAAAAGAACGGTCACTGAATGCAAACCGTACTATTTTTAGAAACTATTTTGCGTGAAATAAGTTTATTTAAAAATTAAAGATTTAGGACAGATTATATACTAGGTGCTTTATTTAAGACTATCATGGTACCTGTCAAAAATGACAGGATTATCTATGTATGAATCATCCCGTCTGCCTAGCATCAGAGTATCTGTGCACTCTGCCTAGGATCAAAGTGTCACTTGGTTGTTATAGTCACAACGTTTCGTCCGTTGTATCCTCCAGTCTACTTCAGGTGTCTGTTGTAGTTGGTAACCTTCTGGGATTTTTGAACCAAAAATTAAATTTATTTATTTTTTATTTTATTTATTTTAGTTATTTCTTGAGTATTTGTTTTGCAGGAAATAAATAAATATTGTTGTACTCGAAAATCATGGATAATCGTTTCAGCCCTTAGCCTCTCCTGTTTGTTGTGTTATACGCAATGAAATACAGTAATTAAAAAGTTTAATAAGTTTGATACAACCTTTTCTAATGCATCAATAGAGCTAGAGGGCTGAAAGTTTACAGAGCAGATAAAAAAAGTTTTTTGATCTGTTCACCAGGGCTCAAAATTGATGTTCTCCTGTCGTTCCGGGGACAGTAAAAATGTGTTCGGGACGAACAAATATCTTCCCTGGACGTGTTTTTTTTTTTTTTTTTTTTTTTTTAAGAATTGTTTTTCGGGGCGGTTTACATTTCCTTCAGGACGGTTAAAATTGTTTTTCGGGGTGGTAGTGAATAAAGTTAGTCTGGAGTCCTGCTGTTCACGTCCAATACTTACACTTGATTATTAAATAAAAGTAAAAAAATTCAGTATAATTTATTGGCTGAAACTAAATGAAGAAACACTGAAATAATCTTTTAGCCCTGAGGGTTGCTAGGCCCAAAAGATTCTGTGTTGAGGGTCATGTTTAAAAAGAGTTTGGGAAACACTGACCTAGAAGAATGTTTATCTTGACCGGTTCAATTGAGAAAAATAAAAGCAAAACAAATATTTATCTTAATTGTTTTCTTTGCTTTTTTCATTTTGCCTCTCGAAAAGAAATTGGACCAAGATATGGACATTTTCTTTTTTTTTGGTTTCAGTATACACAAGCCAAGATAAACACTGGCATATTTCCTGCACATTTGACCATGGTCCAGATTTGTAATTTTTCCAAGCCTCATTCATATCTTCATGGTTGGGTGGGGTTGGGGGGACAAGTTGAACCTGGAAAACATTTTTGATTCAATTGCTTTCACCCCACCCCCCTTACTATTTACCTGTGAACAGTCGTACTCAAGTTACCATATATAGTGTCTTCATCTTGTTAGTGTGATGGCACATGCGCAAGCACACTATTTCTCTTCTATGTATTGTCAAACTCCAGTCCAAGTTGACTTTGTTTTCTCCCTGTAACAAGTACAACAAGAACAATCCTCACCAAACTTAGGAGAGTAAACTTTTCACTGTTTGTCTATCCCGTCACATTAAACCAAAACCAATATAT
Organism: Architeuthis dux; assembly: GCA_006491835.1. Lineage (NCBI taxonomy): Eukaryota > Metazoa > Mollusca > Cephalopoda > Oegopsida > Architeuthidae > Architeuthis > Architeuthis dux. The sequence continues at coordinate 2,138,229 of VCCN01000788.1, read as the reverse complement.
AAAATTAACATTTCCCTACCGTGATTTGAAATCACGACCAAGTAATTGGTAGGTGGCTTTCTTATCAACTGGGCTAAACTAACAAGTCTTATATACCTACAAATTTATTGTATATACAGTACAAAAAAATGCAGTAATCATCTTCAGTTGGAATAGAAGTAGGAGTGGAGTTTGACCTTGCAGCAGCCAGACCTGTTTTTATTTATCCTTATTCGGCTCATTTTTGGTGCTGCTTCTCCTAGTCCTACAGTTTTCAAGATATCAATGCTGTTGTAATGCTGTGTATTTATTTCCTCCAAGTGGTGTGACTCTAACCTGGGCTCCAATGTGCACAGGCTGCTATACTGTCGAGTTATTCCTCTGAGTGGGTAGCAACCAACTCGGTCATCTGCTCTACTGAGTGTCCTGTGGTTTAACTACCCGGTTCAGCCACACTGTTGGAACACTCGCACAAAGGGGCAGCAGACCCCTAAGCTAGCTGCCAGAAGAATAAAATGTCAAACCTATGACCATGGAGCCTCACTCCTATCTATGCCACATCGGTTTAAAGGGTGGGGTCAGCCATGTTCACATCGCACTTCACCCTAAAACTTCATTGCGAGGAATATTCTGTGTACAAACCCCACCGTCTAAGGTCCTGCACTCGTGGAAAACCCTCCGAAAATCTTTGTTCGCGAAGCCAAGCCATTCATTCATTCATTGCGCTTACATAGAGGGGGGTTCTATTTACAATGTAACTATAATGCTAAAGCGTGTCCTTTCGTACAGTTTCGAAGTATTTGGTTTACTTCCCTTGTGAAGATTTTTAAAGTTTTTTCTGCTAGTGCTAGTAATGTTTTGGGGGAGTTGGATGCTAGGCTGTGTCACAATCACACTTGCAGTTCTTTCAGGAAATGCAGGCTCCAGTGCATGACCTGTTATCTAGGTTTCTTTTTTTCATTTCCGTTCTAATTTCTCACGCACATTTTCTACACAGGTCATCTCACCTTTAGCTGACATTTGTCTCTGCTACATTCCTCTTGAACACATCTAGACAAGATCTAAAATTTCCTTTATAGTGTTTCACTTTTACTTACATAGGTCAACCTTCTTCCCAATTCAGTATTATTAGAAATTATTAGGAACTGCAAACCACCAACTAGAAATGTCCATCGGTCAACATAGATTTCTTCAGATTTTAAGTGGGTCTGCCCGCCTATATGTATCACATGCACATACCTGTCAAGTTTCAATGTTGAAAATTAGTGAGAATCGTGAGTAAAAAAAAATGATGGGGTATTCTAGAGGGTCTTTAATTGATCACCTCTAACACGGCATGCTGCCAAAAAAAGTTGGTCATGTGATGGTTTCTATTGAGTTAGCGACTAACCATACGTGTTATTAGTTTCATGTATGATTCAAATATCGGCTTGATATTTACCTCAATAATTTGTAAAAATAAGTATTGCTTATATGTATTTGAACAAACACAAAACCTGTTTTTTTGTTTTTTTTCCCCCCTGAGATTGCAGGGGCATTATGGATTTTGAGCAGGTGAGGATAAATGATTAGTTTGGCACTTTTTTAATCTTGATCAATTCTGAAGATTTTAGAAGGATAGAAACAAAAAACTTGATTTTTTTTTTTTTTTTTTTTTTTTTTTTTTTTTTTTCATTTCATTTAAGAATTTAATTCTATTAAAAAAACATTTTCAAGAAATTTAGCAGTTCAGAACCACAAAACATGACTAAATGCATGCCTTGTTATGTTGATTGCAAAGAATCTTTTTCTTCTTGTGTAAGGTTCCCGATCTTAACTCTCAAACTCAAGCAAAATGGCCATTTGTTCAATTACTTATAACAGGTAGTGTATATGTCCCAGGAGTCTCGGAAAGGGTTAAATTAAAAGTTAATGAGGATAATCAAAGTAAATCAGATGAATATTACATCCTGTTTTTGGTTCAGTTTTTGTCCGACTCTCACTGCACATCGCGGTTAAATACCATTCAGTCTGCTGACCTTTTTGCAAATGTGCTCGGTTGGCCTGATCCCAAGTGGGACAAATTACCATCATTTTCACTTTATGCTAAAATTACAAAAAAAAAAGATTTCTTATAATTAACTTCCCTTTCCTTCTTAAATGTTTCTTGTCATACAGAACTTACAGGTAGACCTTGAATAGTGCGGTCAAGTAGTACCAAAATTGTCCGTACTGTTCAAAACCACATTGTTGAAGGCCTTATTACGTATAATGTAATGTGTTTTTTTTTAAGCTTATACTTGGTTACATTAACTCTTAAATTCATTTATGGAAAATTTATCAAGAGAAATAACTCATCCCCCTTTGATCGTCAGGTGAATTTTTTTTCTTCTATTTTTCAAGTGCCATTATTTGTAATTCTATTCATTGAAGAGTTCCACTGTCAATACAAGTAGTTACAAGCAGCCATTTTGTTTTATGCAAATGAGGTATTTCATCCCAACCTTTTTCTGAAAGAGGACATCCTAAGGATCATTTTGGGACCCTATTCATAGGATCCTCTGGGTGGTGCCGGGTAGGCCCTGCCGACCCCCGGACTATGAATGCACTGTGTTATGCAAATGGCCTTTTGTTATATTTTGTCAATTTTAACTCTTGAATTCATAAAAAAATGTCATTATCAAGGGAAATAACTTCTGATTAAAATTACCCCCCTTAACCATTAGGTGAATCTTTTTTTAAATTTCTTTGAAGAGTTCCACTGTCAATACAAGTGGTTACAAGTGGTCCATGAATTTAAGAGTGAATTTGTACAGCAATTTCTTGACTGAACTACATTAAAACCTGCACTAATCTAAACCACATTATTCAAGGTATTGCCGGCCCTGTCAGCTGGGGCCTAGAATTTAAACATGTACTCCTTATTATGTTTAGAAAAAACAGTTTTTTCTTTTTTCAAACTTGGCACACACATTCCCCTCAATGACTAGGGAAAAATCTTTTTTTTGAAAATTCCACTCAAAAATAGGTTTTTAGTGAGAGTTCAATAATGTAACTTTATGCTAAATTGGTCCCTAGTTTATACTGCGTTCACCCTTGTTTTTTTGAAAATTCAGACTTTTTAGTGATCTAACAAAAGGTGAGAGAAGTAACTTATTCATTGATCATCCCTTTATCCAATATTTTAATTGATCACCCCAACACAGCATGCTGCCAAAGGATGTTGGTCATGTGACGGTTTCTATTGATTGACTAATCAGACCTGGTCTTTAACTTTTTAAAAACTTTATCTCTTTAATGAATCAATGCGTGTCTAAACTGAAAATGGTTTTAAACAATATTTAAGTATTGTAAACCATTATTACATGCGACGAGCGGTGCAAGGTCTATGAGAGCAAAATTCACTTTCTTTCAGACCAAAATGGAAAAGGGTTGAAAGCATCCATAGGGAGATAGAGAGGGGAGGCAAGAGATAAAGGTTTACTTATATTTCTGACCTATTTTTCATGATGTTATAATAGAACATCATGATGTCACAAGAGAACCGTTCACACGTCACAGGTTTTAAACGATCTGTTCTTGTTAATTTTGGACACTATTTTCCTTCAACTTTTTTAGTCGCTTTTTTTATCACAACTTGACCTATGGCTGTAAGTAAACAGTGCAGATCGGAAATCTCACGATAGCGCAGATTAGAAATAAAAAAATAAGCTATCTACTCATTTCCGTAGGTCGACAGCCTGAGTTAAGTTGTGATAAAAACAAACTGAAAGTTGGGGTGATGGAAAATACAGGCCTCCCCCATTATAATGCAGGTCTTGGGGTCCAAGAAAGCCAATTATATTATAGCCAAGCTTCAATAACTGCAGGGTGGATATAGGTGATAATCAAGGGTGGGTGCTAGATGAAAGATGGCGAACATCGTCTATAAAACTAAGTGGAATTTGAACAAATAAACAAAGGAATTCTTGTATGATTAACTCTGACAATATTACTAGATAAGCCCTTTTGGTAATCCAAATACCAGGCAGCTCTCCATTTCTGAAATCCAAGCCACATTTTTTAAAATCATTTTGACATACTAAGCCTGACAAAAAGTAACCTTGTAAGAATTCTTGAAAGCAATGTTTTTTTTTTAAATTTAAAATTGAAATACAGACTGTAATTTAATCAAACCTAGCCTAACACTGAGAAGCAGGGTTCAAATTCTGTCAAATCTTAGAGTATTTAAATCAGTGGTTCTGAATCTTTTTACCCCCCCCCCACAATCTTACACCAAATGATTATTTTAAAATGGGTTATACAAATCGAAAGAAAAATTAATATATCATGTTCATCGTGATATTATGCAAACACTTAAGTGTATTCCCAAAATAATTAGAGAAATTATTACTTTTTTTCTGCGGACTCACGCCACCTCTTAAAATTAATCACGCCCCAGGGGCATACCACCCTGGTTGAGAATCCCTGTTTTAAATAAAAGGAAATTAGGTTGCATATATTTCACAAAATTGAAAACAGGTTAACACTCAAATTCATGAACCACTTGAAACTGCTCCTAAACACAGTGGAACTCTTTTAAAAAGTGGACCAATTGAATAAAAAAAAAAAAAATTTAATTTACCTAAAAGTCCAAGGGAAGTAACTCTGATCAGAAGTTATTGATTTAAGAATTTAATTTTTTTTTAATATGAATTTAAGAGTTAAAAACTCTCAAAAACATTCCTCTTGCTAGTTTTTCCCCCCCTCAGTTTCCTTAACTAAATTTCTCTGCATTTAATCGAATTTCAATTTGTTGGTTCCTTGAAGCAGGAGAGAAGCTAAGATGAAAAAGAAGAAAAACAGTGCAATATTTAAAATAAAAAAAAACCCAACTAATTACTGAAATCTCATCATACCATTTGCTGCTACAAATTCTGACTCATAAGGTTGTGTGTGTGGCGAGGTGTTGATTCTTACTCCAAATCTAGCTTGATCTGTTTTTATTTAGGTTTACATCTCCCCACCTCAATTCGAATAAAAGGAATGAATTCTTCAGAATCTTTTACACCTTTTGTTTTCTCTTTTTTTTCTTCTCTTTTCTATGATTCTGTTTTCATTTCTGCTTGATTTCTCTCTTCATTGCTCCACTTCCCAACATAAACCTTTTTTTTTTTAATATCTTTACCTTTAATTATATTTCTCAGGCATTTCTTCACAATTGATACCAATACCTCTCTCGATTTCTGGGAAAATCACTTTCATATTTCAACTACAAAAAACGTTTTTTTTAAAAAATCTAATATTTTATATTTATTATTTGGGGAAAGGAGAGATTGCCTAACTGCTTTTATTAACTCTTAGATTCATATAGAAAGAAATTTGAATTTTGAATCAAGGGAAATAACTACTGATTAAAGTTACCACCCTTTGACCTTTTTAAGTAATTTATTTTCATTTTTAAAAAATTCTATTCTCAAGAGTTCTATTATGTTTTTATCCTATTAATAAAAGATGTCATTTGTGAGCAGTATCAGGTGGTTCATTAATTTAAGAGTTGAAGACTTGCTGTGCATTTTTTAATTGGTTAATCTTTAATCATCGCTACCCACAACAGACAGGTTTAAACACTGTTGCTGGATTTAGGCTATTCATATGTTCTGACATTTATATGCATCTATATATTCAGACTTCGCCCTGCTCTAACGGTTCATAGTAGAAATTTTGCACACACACTCCCCTCAATGATTAAGGAAAACGTGATGGTTTTTATTGAGTGAATAACCAGATCTGTTTTTTTGTTTGTTTTTTGTTTTTAAATCATGAATTCGTGGTTCAAACCTTACTACGTAATATTTTCATCAAGGAAGCTTAATTTTAGCAACACGATTGCTTAATTTACGAGGTAAAAAGAAGCATACGTGGGTCGCAGTGATTCCTACTTACCTTTGAAATGTTAGTTTTAAAATTATTTTTTCACAAAGAAATTGACTTTAGAAAAAAAAATGTATTTGTAGTGTTTTACTAGGTATTCCAATGAGTTTTTACAGGAAGATCTTATACATCTGGTGCCTGTTTCCCCTCATAGGTCTTGTTATTCTGAACATTTTGATACCTCATTTGTCTCTCTACTCCTATTAGTTCACTAATTATGATTATTTATTCATTTGCAGACTCGCAGCAAATTAAACACTTACAAAAAATGGCCTTTTCAACACCCTATAAAACTGAAAAGCCATCATTTTTTTAATATGTAGACATTGTGTACTTGCTTAAATTTTATACGAAACTGAAGAACATTTATTTTTCTACTAGGTGATATTGCATACATACATCGAAAGAGGAGGTGTCAGCAATCATTTATTTATAGACACCTTTTATTTCAACCACAGTAAAAAACCGTCAGGGCATAGTTTGGGCACTGTAAACACATTAAATTGAAAATTCGCTGTAAAATTCCTTTTAAGTCAAACGGTGACAAATAAGAGACCAGCAGATTCAGAATTGGACATTCTTTATTATGGCATGCATAACAGTTTTGTATTACTATTAGTCAACATTAGGAAGAATGAATACTTGAGAAACAGGGAAAAATTAGCGTTACTGCAACATTTTTGCCCAAAAAACTGACTGTTTGGACTATCTAGTTTTACAATAAAATCAGTTAAAATATATACTTTCATTCAAATATTTTATGTAAAGACTTTGAATGATATCCGCACTTTTAAAATTCCACCGTTTTTAATGTGTAAACGTGATACTCTTTCCAAAATCTCTAGCGTAAAAATATGACATAAAATTATCCTTTCTTGATGTTTGGTTTTTAACCCACAATTTATTTTGTTTGCTTTTTTTTTTTGTTTCAATCTCCTTTTTTAGTCCCACGAAAATTAAAGGCTACTTACTTTCATCTTGTTAGCTTGGTTATATGTCTTTGAAAGGAAAAGTTATACAAGGTTTTACTGGCTTCTTTGAATTGAAACACTTGGAATATTTTTTAATCATTGCTGAGAAAGCTATAATTGGATAATCTCTGTGCTCTGATTTTGTTAACTCTTAATTTCATGAACTGCTCGTTACAAATTACAGTGGAACTCTTCTGTATTATTGAGTTATCGCCTTTTACGTTGGGTATGTCGAAGCCGTCCCTGCTTGGGCATCACATATCTTGTTCACCAGTTGTTTCCACACTCTTTTCTTTTCTCCTGCTAGTCCTTTTTGGCTTTTTGTTTGTTTGTTATACTTCCCAATTACAGCATTCATATCTCTGCAAATGATGTTAAAGTTTTCGTTTTCCAAAGGGAAGAGAATAGTTTGGTGTTTGCTGACATTAGCATCTCCGTTTAAACATTTAACTTTATTGGAGGCTGAGGATATCAGTGTGTTATATGTCTATATCTTTGGCGAGTTGATGTTGTTTCACCATTGATTCCAGTCCCCGGACATCAAATGTTGCTGGTTCAAAGGAGTCTGCAATCATGATAGTGTGCAATATGGGAAATTAGACTTTGTCTAGAAGCCCGAAGCAGCTTCACTCGCACAGGGGCGGCTTCATTCGTTTTGCCGATAAGAAATCGTCTGTGAATAGAATAACAAATAATGGAACTCTTTTGTGAATAGAATAGAATGTCTTTTTTTTCGTTTCCATCCCTTCCCCCTCTCTCTCTCCCCCTCTCTCTCTATATATGTGTGTATATATATATATATGTGTATATATTTATTTCTTCCATTCACCTGGTTTTCTTATCTCTTACCTTTCCTCCTTCACACTATCTTTCCCCCCTCCTCCTCTCGCTCTCCAATGATTTCCTGCCTAATATTATTATGTAGGTTTCTCGGTCATAAAGCCTAACAGATTCCAGTTCAGAAGGGCCAGGCCTCCAGACTAATTTTTTAATTTAATTTTTCTTTACTTTGTTATTATCATCTATAGTTGTTAGTAGCATAATAAAAAGACTATTAAAATGTTGAGGAAATAAATAATTGTCAAAACTCCAGTCCAAACCTGAAGTTGACTTTGTTTTTCTACCATAACAAAAGCAACAAGAATGATAAGAACAATCCTCAGCAAATTTATGGGATTAAAATTAATATTCCCCTACAGTGATTAGAAATCATGACCAACTGATTGGTAGTTGTCTTTTTAAAAAATAATAATTTCTATTTTTATAAAATCATTTCCATCCTGGAGGCGTCCTGGGGAAGATATCTATTCATCCCGAACACGTTTTTTACCATCCCCGGGACAATGTTAATTTCGAGCCCTGGATACTGCACTCTGCTGATCCTAGGTAAAAAAGCATAGATAATTTGACTTTTATATGAAGAAACCTTCTTTTTTTCAGTTGTTTGTGTTTACATGAGATTTTGATGATTTTAATATATATTTAACATCCTTGAACCAACATCATCTTTTCAGGGTTTAGAATTCATCTAAGATTGCACAACTTGTGTTGGCATTCTCCCATGTATGATCACTAGGTTGAACTTGTTTGTCACGGTCAATGAATATAGCTACTTCTAACTTGTATACTTATTAATCTGGCAATATTAGTCTTCAACAGCCTTTATTCACTTATTTAATTTCATAGGATGTTTTCTTTTTTAGTTAAATTTCCTTGTCCTGTCAATTAAGATAAGCATATGTTTTGTAAGGATCTTCTCATAAAAGCCAGCAATTTGAATTCAATTAGTACCAGGCTGTGTCTTCCATTTTCTTACATCTTAATTACTGTAACTGTCATACACTTTCTCCATTACAAAATGTGCTTTTAACTGATAATAAATATGTAATAAAGATGATAAAGAGGCTAATAAATTCTGCTTTTTGTCTACAAAATTCTGCTTCCAGGAGTCCAAAATCAAGTTTTCACTCTCTCTAATCTCAAGATACTTTTTACATTAAGAAATGATTCTTTTTACCACTTGTTTATAAACACATCTTCAATTGAAACAAATTATAATGGGATCTACTGTAAAATCCAGGGTGGTAAAATAGAAAAACAGCCAAATTTGGGTGGAAAAAATGAACCAAATAATAGCCCACTGCCATTATTCAAAGGCCACCACAACTGCAAAATTGAGCATAATAAAACAATAAAAATTACGACTTGCACGTTTATATTCACTTCACTATCAATCGGCAACTCGTTTTAATTGTATT
>VCCN01000788.1:2081147-2093415 GCA_006491835.1 Architeuthis dux | reverse complement strand
CCCTGTACGAGATGTGAAGAATAAGAATGGGTGGGAGCCGTCATTGTGAATGCAACAGTCACACAGTACACAAGCTCACTGAATGGCGTCATTACTGCCGACTGAGTAACTGAGTTCACGCATGCTCAGTGACGTCCCCTCTGATTCATTGCCAAGTTGCGTCACGATTATGCAATTGGTTCTCGATATTCTAAATGGCTGGATGCTCCCCGGACAGAACTCTGTGTGAGCGTGTGGATAAAAAAACTTTACTAGTAGAGAATCAATAGAATGTTAGTGTAGAGCAGGGGTGGGGCAGGGGGGATGGGTGTGCTGCTTATTGTCATTCAGGTTATTAGAAAGCAACAGAACAATCTCCTGAGAAATCTGCTTCTGCCATGTTTGATGAATATCTGTCTAGAATTTCATTTAAAAACAGCGGAGAAGGTTGATTGTTTTTAATAGTGTTTCCATTTTCTATGTATATAATTAATTAATTTTCATTTCACGGTTTTATTTTGCTTTTTCCTCTTTTCTGCTTTTGTTTAGTTTGCGTAGAGCAGCCATTAAAACCAGAATTTTAGGTCATCTTCTCCATATGGCATTTTTCTTTCCTTTTTTTGGACCCACTGTCAATCACGGACCTTACAAGAGAATCAACTTTTCATATCTTCAAGGAACATTCACCATATTAGAAACCGTCAATCAAAATTATTCAACATAGCTTTCTTCATGTTTTCATGTGTCGCACATACAGCCCACACCAATGGAGCTAGAGGCCTGAAAATTTAAACATTTACGAAGAGTAAATGTTTAAATTTTCAGCCCTCTAGCTCCATTGGTGATGTCTAGAAAATTAGTCCCTTAGTTTGTGTCTGGCTAACTTTTTTAGTGATTATGGCCCAACAAAAGGCGAGAGAAGTAATTTATTCATTGATCACCCCCAACAGCAGCCAAAAGACCAGGTTTAATTTTTTCTATTTTTATTCATGCGTCCCCTTGAATAGAAGTACTGTCTAGATATGCCTCTCTTAACTGGCATTCTGACAAAATACATTGAAATTCATTGAGAACTTTTAAAGATATCGTGTGGACAGACAGATGCACAGACACACACTGTGTAATACATATACCACTGCAGCTTTGTTGGCAGAAGTAAATAATTGATAGGAATGCAATAAATTTTCCAAACAAAATTCAGTCAGTGAATTCTTTTCATTCGGATCTTTGGGTTTTCTTAAGGTCAATTGACGTGCCCGAAAACAAAGTCAAAACACACAACACAGCGCTGAAACCCATGAGGAACAAACAATCGGTTATACTGTTACTGGAAGTATACCGCTGAGTACGAAAAAGCATGTCACACTGTCTAACACTGTTATGTTCCGCCAATCTCTCTGCAAAGCATTCACTCGCATCCACATTCATGAATCACGATTCACCAAGTTCTGCCCTTGCCTCTCTCCTGCGCCCTTAAGTAACTAACAACTTTTCGCGTATTCAAATTAAGCTGGCATAACATATGGGTGCCTCACTCACTGCCGTTCTGATAAAAAAAATGCTCCCTGTGTGCGCATGTGTTTCACTTACATTGCAAATGGCGGCGTTTACAGCATGCATACACGCGATGGCATTTACTTTGAGGTATCGTAATTCTTTCTTCGTCACAGGATTCCCCTTATGTATCTCATGGTTAAGATTTTTATTGCATTGTATCTCTGCATTGGTCTGAAATCGGATGTTTTTCAAAAATGGCCTTTGTATCTCCATTTGCAAATATTTTTGCCCCAACATTGAGACCGTGAGACTTCCCTGAGAATCGAAATGGATCTAGGCATTCAATTAGGAGCACAAGGGCATGAATAGGATTGAATAATCCACAATAATACAGTTTCTTCTTTAGAAAAGAATAATTTCCTTTGCCAATGTTATTTCCCTTGACAACTTCATTGTGAGAATTCGATGTGTTCGTTGCAAAAATACATTAGCTCAAAATCACATTATTTCAAAACTCCTGAAGTGACCAGCATGACTGGTGAAATATATAGTGAGAACCCAGTAAAAAATATCTTCCAATCTGGTTGACATGTTCCTAGATTTATTTATAATTTTTATGAACAGCTCATACGAAGTGTATCCTGAAATTCTACTTTATCATGTTTGATCTTGCCTTTTAACTCTTTCCTCCCTAGCAGTCCTGTTTCATTACTTGCCTTACTGCCTGCTCTAACAATGTGCCTGTGTGCCCTAAAACTAATTTAACAGCCTGTTGCTAAACAAAACAAATACAATGGGCAGTAAATAAATTGCTACATCTCTTTTAATAATAAATGTATGCCTACTAAATTTTCAGTGATTATTCCCAATGTATCACTTCCAAGTCCGGTGAAATAAAACCATCAAAGAATTAATTGAAAAGGGTATTATTATCGATTGATTGGCATTGTTATGATTTAAATTTGTGTGAGATTAAAATTTAAAAATGTTTTTCAGTAAATTTTTTTATCAATTTTAAAAAATTTTTAAAGTTTGCATTGTTCATTTTCAATAATATTAATAAATTATTATCTATAAACTGCTTAGCAGTATCAGGTAATTGTGTAGCTAGTCCAGGAATGTCCGAAAAACCTTCAATATTTACATTCTGCAAGTGATCAGTCCACGGAACATGTTTTTTAGTTCATCTTTTTTATCAATTTTGATAATTTTTTTCAAAAAAGATTTTGTTTTTATTTTCAATAAATAATAAATTATTATCTATAAACTGCTTAGCGATATCAGGTAATTGTGTAGCTGGTCCAGGAATGCCCGTAAAATCCTCAATATATGTTCTGCATGCGATCAAAATAAATATTTTTGAAATTCATGACTTGTCACAATTAATTTCTTATTTCTGTAAAAGCTTTCTGAAACCAAAAACAAATGTTTTCTTTAAAATCTCCTCAGCAAATCCCCGAGGCTGACAAGGTCAGATGTACTAATTATATTTAAAAATACAGGTACCCTTCACTATCTGAAATTAGAGCGTTCCTATAAAAACCTTCTGTAAGCCGAAATGTCATAAAGTGAAGAAGCAATTACCATTTATATGGGCAATCTTTTTGAGCATTCACATACTCCAAAAGTCGTAATGATGGTATGTTAGACTGAGTCATTGGAGGTTGGGATGATGGGATCTACAGGAGACAGGGATGTAGGACCGGGAGAGAGGAAGAGGGTGTGTGCTGTTTTCACTTTTTTTCCTTTTTTTCCTTAAAAGCAAAATTTGTAAATCTACACTCAATCATGTTAAATCTTTATGCGACTTTTGTGTTTTATTAAGGAGCTGTCTAATCATGGGATTGACCAATAATTCTTTTGGCAAAAAGGATATAAAAGGATTTATTAATGCATTTGTACCAATTTCATACAATAAATATTCCTTGTTAATTATTTTCTAAATTTGACTAAAAATGACATTGGGATCAGGACAGATTATAAATATACAATGGTTATACATAAGTAAAGGTCATAGAGAATGTATATAAATAAAACAAGTTCATTGAATTAGATCTGTACATGCTGTTCTGGTATCACTTTGTTTAGCTATGCAAGATAATAATAGGTTGTCCCATGCGACCGAGCGTATTGGGCAACAGTTTTGTCTCAATTTGAACGATCCATGGCCGCATCTTGCCTCCTTTGTTGTTGTGCATTGATTGTGATTTGTTTGTTGTTTTTATGAGATTTTTTACCCATTGTTTTTTTTTATGGGGCCGGGTGCAGGGTGGGGGTGCTGGCCAGACGCCCAACCCTTCCCCATTATTCTTTATTCTCAGGTAATCAACCAGCTGTGATAAAAGCTATTTTTCACCGTCCTAAAATAGCCTTTTTAATATAGAACAAATGAAATGGTACCTATTATTATAACTGGATTCCGTTTTCCGTGCCAGGGTTCTAGGTGAACAACAATTCATCTACAACAATTTATCTACGATTACAATTCATAATTTATCTACAGATATAATTTACCTACAAGTGTATATGAAGGTAATGTAATGAATACACACTATACACGCAAATACTAACATATGCACACAAAATGTCTATTCTCTATTAGGACAAGTAATTGAAATGGGTTTCGGGAACTAGGTATAAGGTACGGTTGGAATTTGGTAGGTATATGTTAAAGTCTCCATTAGTAGACACTGAACATTTTGAGACCTTATATCTCAGGATCTAGAAAAGCTAGAAAGATCCAGATTGTAACATTTTGTAGTGCATTGGCATCACTTCTTTCCTTGCCAGATAGAGCACACAAAGTTGGCTAGGGCCTGAGTAATGATTACTTAGAAATGGCTTCTCAGAAATAACAATCAAATTTGGAGCCCACCTTGACATCTTTTTCTGAAAAGATTATGCTTTCTAGAGATAGGCTGATAACATTTTCAAAATCTACATATAAAGTTGACCCTGAGAACAGGTTTTCAGTGCAGTAGAAGTTCTTGTTGTGGAATGGTTGCTAGTTGAAAATGGAAAAGAAATCTGAATGTCATCGCTTCAAACAAAATAGTCTGTGTTCTTGGATCCATAGTGACTGAATGAGTAAAGATATTCAGCTAAAATTTTACAGGACTTCATTACAGACCAAAATGAACATGTGAGCAAAGTTAGAGCAAAATCTGAGATGGTCGAAAATTGGTCAACTTGACACCCATATATTTATTTTATATATGTAGATAAATTGTATCTGTAGATGAATTGTTGTAGACAAATTTGCTGGACACCCCATGTCACTCTACCCCACTGTTTAACTATTACCTTGATTCATACATAAATTTAAAGCTGTAGAATATTACTTGTTTCTGTATGATCACCTGAGATAAACAATATTTTTCCTATTTTCTATAGTTTTGAGAAGGGGCATTAATATTCAAATGGTTCTTCGAACGATTGAACTCCTTCTTGTTGTTTATGTTGTAAACACAACGATTCGGCTGATCCATTTTTCGGCCTTCTTCAGGTGTAAAATCTGAGTCTATCACACTTGGACTTTACACCTTAGGAAGGCCGAAGAATAGATCATCCGAAATGTTCAATCGTCCGAAGAACCATTTGAATATTTTTCCTGGTCAATAATAAATGTGTAATCACTGTTACTGTAGGCAAAAATAATCTCAACTATTATTTGCCATTGAAACTAAAATTGCACACAATCACATTAAACCAAGTAAACAATCAGCTCCTTTATTCTCAGCTAATTCACAAGGTGTGATAAAAGCGATTTCCCACGGTCCCGAAATAGCCTTTTTAATATAGAACAAACAAAATGGTTTTATAACTGGAATGTGCTGCTCTCTCGCAGGTCGAATTCTGAGTTATTTAAAGCTTAACACTTGTATTTTACAAAGCCTCCAAGGATAGGGCCCAAAATGGCCTCAATTTCATTCAGTCCGTTTACTTTTCCTCAAGTACAACAATCGACAAAAGAAAAGGTTTATGTTTATAAATAAACTATTTGGGAAATAAGATATTTTCAGCATTAACCCTTTCAAGACTAACCTGTTATGGTGCTGTAATGAAATACACTCTGGTTGTGTGTTCGTATGTTCACTTATTAAAAGACTTGAATTGAATTTGGGGTGATAGTATTGGCACTTTAAGGGTGGCCGGGATTGCAACAGGTCAACAAGCTAGGAGCATCCCTCTTCACCCTTGCTTAATTCCTGGATTAAAATGTCCCAGTAGACTTCTAAAAGAGATCTATGGGACATATATATCCCAGCAGTCATAGAAACCCCTTTCAAGACTAACCTATTAAGGTGCTTAATGCCTGAATTGAAATGTCTCAGTAGACTTCTAAAAGAGATCTATGGGACATATATATCACAGCAGTCATAGAAACCTTGGGATATATATATGTCTTGAAAGGGTTAAATAAGAAATCTTTTAATCAATTGTTTTTAATGAATCTCATGTCTTGTTGTGGCCAGTTTATATCTTGAAAGCATTTCAGCTCATTGAGATTAGAAGATGGTGCTGGCCTCTTTAGTTGCAAAGACAGGTCTCTCCAATGTTACTGTTTAATATGGATTAGGACCCCCAGTTTTTACACCTTGTACAGTTGTTCCGCGGTTTCAGTTACCTCTGGATAACCCCAGAAATAAACAATCTATGAGTTTTAATTAACAATGGTCCAAAGTGCAAACGTGGTAATGCTGAGAATTTCAATATGCTAAATAGAAGCCATAAAATGCTTATTTTTTAGTGAAAAGGTGAAAGTTCTCAACTTAATGAGGAAATAAAAAAAAAAGATTAATAAATATACATTTATTTGATTCATTTGTAGTTTAGAGTATTTAAACAAATACCAAATTTGCTGTTACAGGCATCCCCCGATATAATGCGGTTTATTATAGCGCATTTTGCAATATAAGGCAGGTAGTTGCTGGACCCCAACATTTTTACCTCCATTACTGCCCACTTGTCCAGAAAATCGTGATTAAAAGCAGAACTTCCCTTTGAAACTGTAAGCCAGATATTTGGGCCTGAGTGCTAGTTTACTACACCGTAAGCCGATTTGATGACAGTGGTGACTCAACTCTCACCCCACTCCAAGAAATATATTTGACTTATGCCAGCAAACCAGCTGTAAATGAGATGAATTAGACAAAAACATTTCTGTAGTCAATGAACAAAACTTTTTTCTTAAAATTCTGTTTCACTTTTCCCATCAGGAGCTCAGTTAAAGGCAGGGCTCGTAATTAATGTTGTCCTGTCGTCCCAGGGATGGTGAAAATGTGTTTCGGGACGAACAAATATCTTCCCCGAGACGCCTCCGGGGCAGAAGTGATTTAAAAAAATTTTTTTTTTTTAAACCTGACAAGACAAAGACACAGAAACACCATGTGCTATAAGGGTTATCCCCTTTAAACATAACTTCTGTTTAACCATCACACTCAGATTTTACACCTGAAGAAGGCTGAAGAAAGGATCGGCCGAAATGTTGTGTTTACAACACAAATAATGAGGAGTTCAATCGTCCAAAGAACCATTTGAATATCTATTTACTTATTTGCATATGAATAAGAAATCTCCAGTCTTTTTACTTTCTTTCAAATTTTACATCTAAATATTTCTCAGTGATTTAATCTTTCAAATAATTGTTAATAACATGGTGAAATTGATGGTATTCCTTGGTAGATGGGTGGTGTGTTGTAAACCATTCTGCATCTTCAGCAGGTATCTCAGGTATGCAAACCGTAGCCTCTACGCTTCACCTGAGTGGGGCACCTGCTGAAGGGTTCCAACTACGTGCTCTCATCGAACACAACCATCTTGGGTTGGTCTCCGCTTTGTGACAACATATCTTTTCTTAACAATATCAATACTAATCGAGAAGGACAGAAATATCAACAAGTTTTTTCAGGCTAAGACAATTAATAGTATCACTGTCCTTTGTTACGTGAGTCTGTCAATTTCTCTATGTGCCTCTTTTCTCCAACATAAAGAATTGCATCATTCTATTAATAATAGACAAGGCCAAAATGGTATAATAGTATTATACCATTTTGGCCTTGTCGGCTGGTGCCTAGAATATGCCGACTGCATCCCCTGCAGAGAGGGTAAGACCCCCTCAAATAGGGGCCACCTGTTTTTGTCGCAAGACTCTAATTAAAAAAAAATAACCTTTCACCAAAGTCACAAGACTCTAGTTAAAGTAACCTTTCACCAAAGTCGCAAGACTATTTTTTAAAATTTTAAACTGATTTCAGCATTAAATGACCCATCAAGGGTTGATATGCCACTAAACAAATCAATCAATCATATTATAACATTTGTACATCTTAAATTTGCTTACGTGTGTTTGTATGTCCCCCACCTCTATCAGATAAGTGGTGCCTTGTAGCTAGATGTATTGAATTGAGGTACCCCTAAAATGTGCTAACTCAAAGAATGCAAAAAAAATCTGGTGATTTGCAATTGATAATAGTGTGGGGTCTGCGCTCACACAGGGCAAAACGATTTTGAATGTTGGCATCTGCTTAAAGAACAATGAATAATAAAACATCACTTTTTGTATGACTAGAACAAATGATGTTTCCAAAATCAAGATTTTTAAAAAAAAAAAAACATTCCCTGGTTTACTTGATATTTGGTAAGGTTTCTCTTCATAGTTGAGGAAAGATTTTTATCCCCAACAAAACCAGTGACTGACATTTAAACATTGCTCTTTTCAGTGGTTCTTGCTAGAAAATTGTGCAGCTTGTTCCACACGTTCATTTTTGCCTTTTGTCATTTTTTAATTCGGCCCATTTTTGAGACCTCATATCTCAGGATCTAGAAAAGCTAGAAAGATCCAGATTGTAACACTTTGTAGTGCATTGACATCACTTTCTTCCTTGCCAGACAGAGCACACAAAGTTGGCTAGGGCCTGAGTAATGATTACCTAAAAATGGCTTCTCAGAAATATCAATGAAATTTGGAGCCCACTTTGACATCTTTTTCTGAAAAGATTATGCTTTCTAGATCTAGGTAAATTGTTTTTTCAAGAATTTTTCTCCGTCATATTAAAAGATGAAAGAATCTGTTATTTTGTTGGACTAGAACAAATATTTTAAAAATCAAAATGAAAAGACAAAATAAATTCATAACGTTTTAAATATCCCAGCCAAAAAACCTGTCCATAAGATCGGTATTTGGTAAGTAATACTCAAATTATTTTGATTTTATTATTTGTAGACTTGGCATCATGATTGATCCATTGCTTTACAGTGCAGATAAAACTTATGTTTACTCTGTACTCTAATCTATTAAGTGTGCCATAGCATTAAGTCTAAAAAAAAAGAAGCGATTTATATACCTTAATTAAAAAAAATATTTATTGCTAAAAATTGCTACTCATCATCCGAGCCTCCAGTGAGTCGTAATCTTTTGTAGCTTTTGATTAAAAGTGAGAGACGTGCGACTCTTCCTTTTACTTGAACACTTAGAGGCCATTGTACGGTTATTAATTGGCCTAATTCCCATAACGAAACAGTTTGAAATATTGCAAGAATTATGAAGAATGTGACAGAGGGACACAAAGCGAGCAAATGCAGTTGGCAAAATGGCGCCAATCAACTTGCTAGATGCTAACTTTCACTTTGTAATAAAACACAATATCTGTGAAGCTCAATAAAGTAAAGTACAATAAAAAGAGGAATGCCTGTATTTGTGTGTCTGTTTGTCTATAATGTACAATATCGTCCATAAATAAGTACACCTCTACTACTTTTTAATAGATAGTTAACTGTATTCTAAACCAAACACAGCAGGATTTTATTATTTCTAGTGGAACATTACACAATCAAAACAGATATTATCAGGTATTATTTATGACCAAACAATACAGCATTGAAAAAATATGAATATGTTACAGTCCAAAAATGAGTACACCCTTACGATAAAATATTTACATAATCAAAACAGATATTATTAGATATTATTTATGACCAAACTCTCGAGCATTGAAACTCTGTTGCCAAAAATATGAATATGTTTGAATGCTGTAGAGTTTGGTCATAAATAATACCTGATAATATCCGTTTTGATTGTGTAATGTTCCACTAGAAATAATAAAATCCTGCTATGTTTGGTTTAGAAGAAATTTAACTTTCTATTAAAATGTGGTAGGGGTGTACTGATTTATGGGCGATACTGTGTGCGCTTCTTCATACTTCCATTTGTTTTTCTCTGATATTCATTCGAAATATTCTTATTTGATCAAAAGCTCTTATTAGCTAAAGCATAAAAAATGTTCAAAATGAATAGCTTCAAAAGCAAAGCTATCGTTCTGCACATAATTGTTATTAATTCAACATTTGGGACATTCCGTGTGAAGTGAACCAATTTTAGGAAAGTGCTCCATGCGACCATCTCAGATTTTGCTCTAACTTTGCTCACATGTTCATTTGGGTTTGAAATGAAGTCCTGTAAAATTTTAACTCAATATCTTTACTCGTTCAGTCACTATGGATCCAAGAACAACGGCTACCTTGTTTGAAGCGACGATGACCAGATTTTAAAAAAATGTTCAATGTCTACTAATGGAGACTTATACCTAGCCCCCAAATTCCAACCTTACCTTGTACCTAGTTCCCCAAACCCATTTCCATCACTAGTTTTAATAGAGAATTAGAATTTTGTTTAATGACAGAGCAAAATCTGAGATGATCGAGTGGGGACCACTGATCCACTTGACATGGAATGACCCATTTATAAATCAACCGCAGAAGCCAGTAATTATCTTTTTACTTTTACGTGTGATTTTACCGAAAATAAGAGAAATCTTTAACACGTGATTGACCATCAAAGCAGAAAACTGAATTGATGTTTTCATCTTTATGGACTATTTATTTTTATTTACCTGCAAATAGAATGAGGCAGTCTGTACATTGCTACAACCACAAATTGATTGATTAGAGGCATATCAACCCTTGATGGGTCATTTAAGGCCAAAATCAGTTTAAAATTCAAAAAAATAGTCTTGCAACTTTAGTGAGTGGTTATTTAAAAAAAAATAGTTTTGTGACTTTGGTGAATGGTTACTTTTCCTTCACTAGCGACTTTGGTGCAAAAACAGGTGGCCCCTATTTTGGGGGTTTACCCCTCTGCAAGGGATGCAGTCAGCATTTACTAGGCCCCTGACGACAAATTGATATTCTTGTCTTATTAATTTCTTCGTTCTACTATTCTGGCTGCTCTTAATTTAGTTAGTTTATTCCTGTAGACTCTGTGTGGAGAATAGGGCCACTTTGCAGTTTCAGTAGCAAGCAGGGTGGAGTTGCTAGCCCCCACACCCAAGGTTTACCCTATCAGCAGGATTGCCAATTATGTCCGCCTTTGGACAGCGTGTGTCCGATTAAAGATTTTAAGAATCGGACATCCAAAATTGTCTGATTTAAGGCCCCACTCAGCGTTGCCAACTTTGATATTTTATATCTAAATTTAGATATTTTTTGTTGCGTTTAGATATGAGTTACATATATAACAATACAACAACATAAATCAAATAAAGTAAAAAAATAAACAAAACTACTGTTTAAATGTCTGCTTTATTCTTCCGTGCTTTCTTTGTCTCTTCGACTTATATTCTTTCCAGCAGTCAAGCCCATCTCTCTTTTCCCTCTCTTTAAAACATAGTTCAAGCATCCAGCAGTCAAGCCCATATCTTTTTTTCCACTCTTTAAAACGTGATGTGCTATCATGACATGATAGATAGAGGGGCTAGCGTTATGCACTTCAATTATTATGATTAAATTTTAACAGTAGCAATGCACGTAACTTTTTGCTATTCATATTACCGGAATTTCAACACGTTCAGTGCAAAAGGATGTTAATTAACATTTTTCCTACTTTACCTGATAAGCACCAAATGACATTAATTAACCCCCTTTTTGAAATTCGAACCATGTCTTCATTTTGTCCTCCACACACTGCTGAGCTTAATACCTGCTTTCCAGTGATGCTTTTTAGTGTCTGGAGAATACCCATCATTTCTATTTTGGGCCTACACATGCTTGTGCTAATTTCTACACATTGTCAATGAAGGTGTTAATATAAGCAGCACATTTATTGCATTATCAATATAAATGTTTAGCTTCTTAACCCTTTCTAGACAACCAGCCAAACATGTGCATTTGTTTACGGTTGAATCTACTAATACTAATTGGCCATAGAGGTGTATACCTATTGAATCAGACTGAGCAATGTAGATGCTTGCATGTAGCGGAAAGGTACTTTTAAATTAGCGATATAATTGAATTTTGATACCGTGACAACTAGGCATAGACTTATGAATGCACAGGAGGCCCAGCAGCAGGCCATTCTTGACTCTGATGATGTTTAATGCCAGGGAAATTATTGTTTTATCAGGATTAATTAGAATTACTGTTACATAATTCAGAGATATAATTGTTACAATTTATTTCAACTTCATCCTTGATACAGTTATATTTACAATATATTTTGCATTTTTGCCCATTTTAATGCATTCTAAATATTTGTGAGTAAAACTGTTTCTACCATATAGCCTGAGCATATTCCTCTTACCAAAATATATATGGTCTAGAGGGGGTTAACAAAAGTTGTTTTTCTTACAGCTTGACTCAGCCTTTCTCAACCAGGGTTTCATGTAACCCTAGGGTTCTCTGAGAGGTTATACATGCATGAAAAAAGTGCCTGACTTTTATGACAAGTAGTGGTCCTCCCTGTCTTGATGTCATTTGACTCTAGAAATACCAGAATTTTCATATAACAAATAGCTGT
>VCCN01000788.1:2068435-2079898 GCA_006491835.1 Architeuthis dux | reverse complement strand
ACAAATAGCTGTTTCTGTCTTGATGTCATTTGACTCTAGAAGGACCAGAATGTTTACCAACCAAAAAGACTACTGGCAAATTTCAGTTTTTCAAAGTAAAAATTCTGAGTTCTCATATTTTTTATATAAATGATATATAAAGTTTATGAAAAACATTGATTTCATGAAAGGTAAGCTATTCTTATCAATATTTTTCCAAGGAAACTGACGTCCATTTTATAACTTTTATATTTAATGTCTTTTAGGTGAGAGGGGATTGGAAAAAAATCTTTGAATATTCACGAAAATGAACAAATATGTAGAAAACTATCTTCCTGTACTCTGTAAAATACTGATAATTACTTTTAGATTATAATACAAATAAATCTTTAAACACACTGATGTTGTTAGCAGCTGTAAATGTAATATTTTTATGCAGGGGTTACTTGAGATATGAAAGTTATTTCAAAGATTCCTTGAGATATGTAAGTTATTTCAAGGGTGCCTTGAGATATGAAAGTTATTTCAAGGGTTCCTCCAATCTAAAAATGTTGAGAAAGGCTGGTGTAAATGCATCCAAGTTCCAATCAATATTGTTATCCCAATGCAAACAAAACTGATTCCTGGTGAAATATTCAGATCAGCATATTGATTTGGAAGGTAATTTTTATGAGCTTGTTATTTTTATGAATCTGTATTTGGTAATATTTAATAGTGATATTAAATATACCTCTAGGTATAATTAGATGTGATCACTGAAGCCTTGGAAAGTTTCCTTCAGTCGAGAAAGGCTGGCTTGGCTTTTCTGATTGCTAAAGCACAGCAACACTTGAGGGTGTATGTGTATTAAGTAGAGTATTTTGGTCTGGAATGAGTTATGTTTCTGTTTTAGATGTTCTTTTTTCTTTTATTTGGAATCTTTACCCTTTCATGTTATCGGATTTCTCTTATTTCTTACCTCGGCCAACCAAGTTGGAGAGGTATATGTATTACGCTGTGTCTGTCTTCCTGTCTGTCCACACAATATCTCCAAAAGTTCTCAATGAATTTCAATGAAAAGTGTAGGCTATGGGGTAAGGAAGAAGTAATTAAATTTTGGAGCAGATCCAGGAATTGTTTTGACAAAAACAACAAAATGACAAGAACAATCCTCACCAAATTTTAAAACTTTTAAAAAGAAAAAGATATCTTCCTCAGAAGCGTCTGAAACACATTTTTACCGTCCCCGGGACAATGTTACTTTTGAGCTCTGGTGATGGGCTAAGGGTGAAACGATTAAATTTTGGGAACGGATCCAGGAATCTGTTTTTGCTTGAGTTAGTGTACAGCGTTGACAGAGGTATGCGCTCTCTGAGTGCTTTCTAGTTTTTCACTTGGATCCAGAATGATAAGTCCTCAAGCTCTTTCACCAACGGGTCTATCTGGAATGGGATAATATTTCTTCTTTTTCTTCCATGGGGAATAGTTTCCCTTTCATATTGTTATCTGATTTCTCTGTTTCACTTGCGATTCTGTATGATAAGGCATCAGATTCTTTCACCAACTGATTGCTGTTTAGTTCTATTTATTCAAAGTTGGGAACAGTGGCTTCCCACTTGTCTGATAAGCCTTATCATCACAAGTCTTCACTATTCGTACTGCTATCTCTTCTATTGAAATAGTTACTTGATCTTTACTCTTTGCCCTTCCTTCTGATTACACAATCTTTTCATATTACAACTGCACCTTTTTTACCTTGGGATTATTTTCATTTGTTGAAACACATTTTCAGAATACATACTCGCACAGATCCAATTTATTCATACATTTACCGGAACTCAACGCCACGTGCGTCTTCTCAATCTACTAAAACGGCTGCTTGTTTTACAAATTGTAAGCTTGTTATAATGACAGATATTAACAGATTCAAAATGCAACAAAATACGTACTCACACAGATCCAATTTATTCATACATTTACAATGACAGCATTCATCAGCGCGTCCACGTGTCTGCACACCTTAAACCAGTATGGCTGCTCGCTCACCAGAACGTAAAACACCAGAAGTCGATAAATGCTCTCCTGCCTAAGGGGGATAACTCAAGATACTTACTTAACACTGCGTATTGATTATCAAAGCAGTCAGTTCTTAAACAAGCTACATGTTTTGTTTTTTTATTAGTTCATAATTATTCCCCAGACAAAGCAGCAAAGCTAATTTTGTCAGTTATCTTTAACTGGCAAAGGCTATTTTGTCACTAGTGCTTACCATATATACCGGCATATTAAGTTGACTTTTTTAAGCATTGAGTATTTTCCCAGATGGATCATATTAGTCTGTTTAGACCCTATGAACTTGACGCTCTGATGAACACGATGCTGCCTTATGTTGGAGATTCCACTTATCTGGCGAACCGAATATTGGACTAAACTTGAGTCGATGCCTTAGTTTCGGGGGTCGACTTATGCCAACATATACTGTATTTTCTTAATTGCATAAAAGTGAGAGATTAATTTTATTACCATGAGTGTGTGCACACGCACACACCCAAACACTCATTTTTGTATTTCATGTTTACATACCTGCTAAGTCTCACGCATTCTGTGTGAGACACACACATTTTGATACATTCTCACGCTCACACGCATTAAAGGAAAATTCTCACACAATTTATCAAAACTGTTAGATTTATTTAGATTTCTGATTGAAAAAAAAATCTATTTATCGAACTTTAAAAGATTACATACAAAACTTTTGAAACATGTTTTAAATAGACTTCTAGACAGCACTTAATTTTAGTAGCTGATATGTCCTGAAACACAATTTTAGCCAATCTCAATACATAATTTTCATTGGAGGGGGTCCACACGATTCTCACTCATTTTCAACATTGGAACTTGACATGTGTTTATGAATCTCAAGATTATACTGAAGTGGATTTAGTTATTAAGATGAGTGAATTGATTCTCTAAGTTCATAAAATAAAAACAATGTTACTCAGTTATTAATAATAATGATTTACAGTAGTTCATTTAATAAAAAATAATATTAATATTGACACTACCAGTTAATGTAAAAGAACATGATGGCGGATGATTGGTATAGAGAATGAGTTTAAAGAGTTTGATTTGAATATTGGTTGGCCAGTTAACTCCAGTACCGCTCAATTGGTAGAGTGACAGTGGTAGAGGGATGTGAGTTCGAGTATCACCTGGAGCTTATTCTTTATTTCCGATCAACAGCAATTTCTCACTGCCAAAGGGATGCCAGCCTGAGTAAAAGTTGCGATTAAAAAGCAACTGGAAAATTGAGATGAAGGTAAATAGTCATAAAACATGAATAATAATGATTTACAATACTTCATCTAATAAAAATAAATATAACAAGACTAGTTGCTCCAGAGTCAAACTCTACTCCTACTTCTTTGTGTAATTCTACTATAAATTTTGGAGGTATGTAAGACTTGTCAGTTTAGCACAGGTGGTAACACACCAGGCTAGCGATCA
Source organism: Architeuthis dux (assembly GCA_006491835.1). Lineage (NCBI taxonomy): Eukaryota > Metazoa > Mollusca > Cephalopoda > Oegopsida > Architeuthidae > Architeuthis > Architeuthis dux. The sequence continues at coordinate 2,076,433 of VCCN01000788.1, read as the reverse complement.
CTAGGTCACGAGTTCAAATATCGGTAGGGGGATGGGAATTTTACATATCTGTTTAATCCCCTATTTTTGGTGAGGATTGTTCTTCTTGTTGCATAGGAACATAAGTCAACTCTGAGTTTGACAAAAAATAATTGGTGCAATGTTACTCAGGTTGTGAAGTTAATTGTTTTCTGACTAATTAATATTTGAAAATGTTAATTAAAAATATCATGTATGATGACATTCCTTAAGATTAAAGTGATTTAATCACAAATACAAATATTTATTAATCACTGCTACTCACAACACTGGTTTAAACACTGTTGCTGGGTTTAGGTTATTCATGTGTTCAGACATTTATATGTATCTATGTATCCAGACTTCGCGCAGCCCTAACCGTTCATAGTAGAAACTTGAAATTTTGCACACACACACTCCCCTCAATGAGTAGGGAAAATGTCGTTTTTTTTTTTGTTTTTGAAAATCTACCCACAAAATAGGTTTTTACAATGTAAGTTTATGCCAAACTGATCCCTTAGTTTGTGTGCAGCAGGGCTCCAGACTAATACCATACCCGAAATACCATTTTAACCGTCCCAAAGGAAATGTAAACTGTGCCAAAACTCAGCAAATTTTAAAAAAAAAAAAAAAAAAAGAAAAGAAAAAAGATATCTTCCCCCGATGCCTCTGGGACAGAAGATATTTAAAAAAGATTTTAATCACTTCTGTCCCGGAGGTGTCTCGAGGTAGATATTTGTTTGTCGCAAACACATTTTTTTCGAGCCCTGGTGTCCAGCAGCATTCTCACTTGTTTTTTGAAAATTTAGACTCTTTAGTGATCACTGCCCACCACCACTGTTTAATTTACGAGGTAAAAAGAAGCATATATAGGTGGCTGTGATTCATAATTTCCCATGGAATGCTAGTTTCTATTGATTCAAGAGAAACCCTGATAATAGATAACTATCTGGAACTGTGGAAATTCCACGGGCGTTGACAACTAAGATATCATCAAAAACTTGACCCCCCCAAATAAATGCCCACCTAAAATAACTGCCCATGGGCGATCTATCGAAAATGAAAAATATATCTTAACTATTCAAATGGTTCTTTGGGCGATTGAGCTCCTTCTTGTTGTTTGTGTTGTAAATGACGTTTCGGCCGATTCATTCTGCAGCCTTCTTCGGGTGTAAAATCTGAGTTTTATCAGTTAAATAGAAGTTATTTTTAAAACCCTTATAGCGCCAGACCCTGATGTTTCTGTGTCTTTGTCTTGTCTGGTTTAGGTTTCTTGAGAAGTGGAAGCCACATCGGGTTGAAATCTGCACTTGTCTGGCTAATGCATTTAGTCAACATTTTGATGTGGGCTGCTTCTTACAACACAAATAACAAGGAGAAGTTCAATCGTCTGAAGAACCATTTGAATATTAATGACCCTTCTCGTTTTGAGAAGGGTCATTAATATTATAGAATATAGAAAATATCTTAACTAATTAGATAATATATTATCCTTGATTATTATTGACAGTTTCCATGTAGGTTGGCTCCTGTTAGGTATCTTTAGTCTCAGACCAATAGTCATAATAAGTCTGGATGTACTGTTTGTTATTACTAATTGCCTTGATAAGTCTTTTTCTGAGGTATAAATATCAGAGTTTATCTTGAATAGATTTCTTATCTATCAGTATTCTAAAATAGATATTCTCTTCCTGTGGAAATATTTTTTCATCAAATATACAATTATAAACATTAAAAAAAAAACACAACCTATAAATTCCAACTAGTAAGAGGAGAAAATAAATAGAAACTAGCATTCCAAGGGAAATTATGAATCACCGCCACCCATATATGCTGTGTTGGGGGTGATCAATGAATACTTCTCTCGTCTCTTGTTGGTCTGTGATCACTAAAAAAAAAAGGTCTGAATTTTCAAAAAACAAGCAGGCACAAACTAGTGACCAATTTAGCATAAACTTCCATTGTAAATTGAATTTTCAAAAAACAAAAAAAAACATTGAGGGAAGTGTGTGTGTGTGCAAAAATTTCAAGTTTCTACTATGAATGATTAGGGCTGGGTGAAGTCTGGATACATTGTATAGATACATATAAATGAAATCAAATTGTAGATAATTTTGTATCCGACAGAATATGATAATTATAATGACATTTATTAGTTGAGAACCTATACTTGCCTGATCCATATAAATGTCTAAACACATGAATAACCTAAACCCAGCAACAGTGATTAAACCAGTCTGGTGTGTGTAGCGGTGAGTAATGGTATCCTGGAATATTTTCTGTAATTTAATACCAAACTTTTAAAAACGTGTCCTTTGTCTAATCCTTCCTTCCTTCGAGTAGTTCCTACCTCCTAAATGACTGCTCGTTTCCGCTTCGATTCTATCCGGGGGGGGGGGGCATATCGAGTCACACAATTTCACAAGTTTCAGGAAACAAGGCTGATGTGAATAGGTTTGTGAAGCAGTTGTTCAGCTTTTCACTTTCTAATAGCTCTTAACTTTTTAAGCCACCCAACATAGGTTTCTTCAGTTTTTAAGTGTTTCTGGCTGGATTGTTATGTATATATAGACGTCACGTGTATAGGCCGCACCAAGGGAGCTAGAAGACTGAAAATTTAAACATTATTATGTCTAGAAAATAGTCTTTTTTTTTGTTTTGTTTGTTTTTTGAAAATTCCTCCCAAAAATAAGTTTTTGGTGGGTGGGGGTTCAATGTAAGTTTATGCTAAACTTGTCCCTTAGTTTGTATCTGGCAGCATTCCCGCTTGTTTTTTTTTTTTTTAATTCAGACTTTTTAGTGATCACCGCCCAACAAAATGCGAGAGTAATAACTTATTCATTGATCACCCCTATTTCCAATTTCTTAATTGATCACCCACCAACAAGGCATGCTTCCAAAAGACATTGGTCAATCAAGTTTCTATCGGGTGCTTTCTAGTTGCCAAATACTCTTTAACCGTTAGCACTCTGTAGGTGACTTTGTTTTCCGTGCAAAAGGTTTGTCTTGCCACTGCAGGTGACTCCTATCGCTGAACGCTGAAAAATAGTGTTTTTGAATTTTGAGGTTGTGTTGTCATATCAATCTCATGTCAATTTCAGTCATACATGAAGAGACAAAGTTACTAAGTGCACAACATCTTGGTGCCCTTGAAAAAGAATGCAGAGTGTTAAAGGTTAAAAGACAAAGAGTCTCCCTGTCACAAAATGAGATCGAATTAGTGCATCTATGGTCTGACTTGCAGGTTTGTTTATAAAGAAAAGATGTTACCCAACAATGAGAGAAGAAAATCAAGCAAAGAACAATAAATGACCAAGTAGGAATTTTTTACATATCAACATCTATATGGGTCATTTTCTTTTGCCTGGGCAAAATTTACAAATAAGATAATCTCTTATGAACTCATGGGCTAAAGAGTTGAATGTATTTTTTAGGGTATCTCAGAGAAAGAAAAAAAAAAGATGATAGCATCAATATTGAAAAGTTTTAAAAGAGAAAATGTATCAGAGAAAAATGCTTACAATTTAGAAATACTTTATGATTTGTCTTTTTTAAAAAACCTTTAGCACTCTTTAGGCGACTTTATTCACTGAGCCAAATGTTTCTCCTGTCAATGCAGGCGACTCTGGATCACCAAACGATAGTGTTTGAATCTTTTAGTGTGTTTGGTCGTGTTATGCCAATTTCAGTCATACATGAAGAGACACACAAGTTACATGCTTTCAAAGTTACTAAGTGCACAAAATCTTGGCACCCTTGAAAAAGAATACAGAGCGCTAAAGGTTAAATCTTTGCTGGGAAAACTAGCAGGCCTTCTTATTAGGCTACTTTTCTCTCTCTCCCCCCCCCCCCGTCAATATCTGTATCCAATGACATTTACATTTAGGGTTTTTAATTTCATTTTTTCTTGGCCTTGAAATAATTATTGTTTTAAATAGGGTGATGCTTTGCTATGTAGGTGTATTTAATCATTGTATGTGGTTCGCTACTTCTGGTACTATGACAGATGGCTATTCATTTATGTATGACGCTTACAGCCCATACCAATGGAGCTAGAGGACTGAAAGTTTGTTCTGCCTCTGAAGGCAATTCCCATTGCCGAACCGATAGGGTGTTTGAATTTCTTGGTTGCGTTATGCCAATTTCAGTCATACATGAAGAGACGCACAAGTTACAAGCTTTCAAAGTTACTAAGTGCACAAAATCTTGGCGCCCTTGAAAAAGAATGCAGAGTCCAATTCTTTTTGCATATTTCTGGGAATGGAAACGAAATGCTCTTGTCTATTATTTATATTTTAACATAATTTCCATGGCAACTCCCATAAGAATACATTTCATACTTTCATACTTCAGATCTAATTAAAAACATCCAATGTCTCCTCTGCACTTCGTTAGTTATTTAATTTCCTCTTTACTTTGAGTGCTTAAAAATATAAAAGTTGTTTTCTGTGATCGTCATAAATAAATTAATGAAATGAGTGAATTTAATCTTCCTAATGTAATTACATACAAAACACTTTCGAAGTATACTGATGGTGAAAAATAATTTATAAGGACCAGTATTTGGATATCAGTTTCAATATTCATACCCAATAGTTCAATATTATGTACAATACAGTCATGTGATAATAGTGATTTTTTTTTTTTTTTTTTTTTTTTTTTTTTTTTTTTCCTCTATAAATTTTGATCAGTGACTATTTCACACATTTCAGATACGTGTGTGTTTGTATGGCCATCTATGTATAGATTTATTGGAATTTATATTATTATTATAATTGTTAATGTAAATTGTTTCAGGAGATTCTAGCCTTTAATTCAATATAGACATGGCTCTAGAATTATTTATGTATACTAGTCCATGACCTGTCACTTTGCGGACAGTTATCATATGTGTACAACAACAGGTTTGGCTAATGGCTGCTACTGATACTATAAAGGTGGCACACGATAGAAAGGGAGAAAAGAAAGCGAGTAAAGGAGATGGGCTGATGGCTGTTACTGGTACTATAAGGGTGACAGACATAATAGAAAAGGAGAAAAGAAAGCTAATAAGGGAGATGGGCTGATGGCTGCTACTGGTACTATAAGGGTGACAGACACGAAAAGAAAGGTAGTATGGGAGATGGGCTGATGGCTGCTACTGATACTATAAGGGTGACAGATAGGGTTCTTATATACAGGGATACCCTGATTAGTGCAGGTTTTGATGTAGTACTGTTAAAGTATTGCTGTACAAATTAATGTGAATGTATAAGGTGAAAAAAAACACATTAAATTATAATAAGATTTTGACGAGTACCGAAAGGTTTTTGAACAAATTAACAGCCCTAATCAAGGTACACCTGTGTATGATTAGCATTCAACATAGAACTACAAAATCTTTTTATTTTATTTCATGTTTTCCTCGGTATTCTATGTTCATTGCTTGTTATTTATATTATGAGAGTCACTTAAGCGATATGAATACTTCATAGCCGTCTCTTCTTTCTCTTTGGTTCACACTTTGCTAAACATTGGTACTTGTTATATACACGTATCTAATGACATAGTTCTCCTGTTACTGCAAACAATCTTCTTTATTTCAGTCTCCAATGTGACTTGAATGGTACTTCCATTACTTGGTCATCTAGCAATCCTATTAGGGTGTCATTTCATTGATCTAGATCAGCCGTATTCAAACTGTGTTCAGTGGAACTCCAGGCTTCTGTGCAACCTTTCCAGGGGTTCCGCAAAACAAAGTGACATTTTCACAATATACTTAAGAATTCTTCATTACATAAACGATCCCTTCAGAGCTTTTACACGTTTTTCGGCACGGTTAAATTTGTTTTTCGGGACGGTAGTGAATAAAGTTAGTCTGGAGCCCTAATTTAAACATTTTGGCATTTCGTTAAAACTCTATTTACATCTCTCTTTTCTACTGCGTCTTACTATTTTAGATGCTGGAATTCATACATTTTGAATTTTGAATGTTATTTGACCTATCTAGGTTTGTTGTTTGTTGTTTATTCCTGTCGACTCCTTGTGGAGCATAGGGCCCCAACCACTCTGCTGTGGTTTCAGTAGCAAGTAGGATTTACGGTGTGGAGTTGCAAGTTGCCCTCCTTCTTTACTCGGGCTTTGGACCAACTATTGCGACTGTTAAGCTGTAGTTTCTCTCAGAGTAACCTTCTCTTAGATGGACTGCCTTACAGGGCTGAAGGGCTCCAACTGTCCAGCTATTTACCCATAGCTGGGGTAGAGAAGTGGATTCATACCTTTCCCAAGGGCATTAGTGCAAAGTGAATGTAAACAGCCTCAGCCGAAACTCAAACTCGGTCCACCGATTCCGTTTTCCTTGCCAGTAACCGTTAGGCCACTTTGCAGCTCCCATCTATGTTTAGTTATCATAATGAATCTCTCTCTCTAAAGTTTGATTCTCTTGTAAAGATTAATTTTCCACCAATTAATTTACTTGTGAAAAATTCTGAGGATGAGTATTGCACATAACAAAATGGGCTTTCTTGAATTGACTGAATTTAGATATAGAATAATCACTTTATTCATATACTTGTAAAATCTATTTTAAAAATTGCTTTATCCAAACCTGTTAGTCGAACAGTATTTTAGACTTTAAAATATCTTTTCTTCCAATTCACTGTACGGTAGTTTTGTGAAATTTATGGTTTTGGTTAATTAACTGTATATTTTTGTACTGAATTCATTTATTTATTTGTACATTTACAATGGTAAAGTGTTTGTTTATCAAAAGGTTTATGGAACAAGATTTATGGTTTTTGGGGGCCGAAAGGGTTTTGGGCGGCTCAGCAAAAATTATTTGTAGATTTAGCTCATTTGCTCCCCCCTGGTACCCCCTAACCCCTCTATGAATGGCAAGGGATAACTGTTACTACAACTAAATAGAAATACATTTTTGAGGTTTGACATTTATTTATTTCTTTTGTAAATATCATTTTTTATTGTGCTAATGCCCATAAAAAAAATGATGGGTGTATTTACATATGGATTGGCAATTCTGCCTAGGATCAGAGTGTCACTCCAAGGCTCTTTGCCTAGGATCAGAGTGTAGTATTTTTGCGCTCATAGAAAAAAGTGTTATGCACACACACAAAAATATATGCATATAGTTGGATACACATTGCATTTTATATATGTGGATGTTGACATAACGATTCTTCTTTGCTGGAAAGAAAAACGATAAAATTTTATCAAAATAGGATTCTACTACTTGACTTGATGCCACAAGATTACTTAAATTTACATTGAAAAGTGTCTTTTTTCTGCAAAGTGGGAATTGGTACATACAATCTGTGTACTTATCTGTGTATATGTTTTTGTTTATGCTCTATGCTAATCTGATTGAGTATATACAAAGTGATTACAGACTCTACACACATGGATTGCATCTGCACTATTATCTGCAAGGTTTTTCATTGGTCTTTACCAAAGAGCAAATATGCATGGTCTGGCCAGCAAGTATGCAGCCATTTGATATTAACAAAATAAAATTAGCCTACCTAGGGCAGAGGTGCCTTAGTCCCCTTCAAAATACTCCCCTTTGGACCTCACACAATTATCTCAGCATCCATTCTACTTTTCAAAACAGTTGTCAAAGTCCTCTTTTAAGATTGCTATCTGTCTCGTCGCATTCTCCTTAATCCTGTCCAGTCTTAAATCTCTTTAAGAAAAGCCAGAAATCGCAGTGATTACACACTCTACACACATGGATTGCATCTACACTATTATCGGCAAAGTTTTTCATTGGTCTTTACAAAGAGCAAATATACAAGGTCTGGCCAGCAAGTATGCAGCCATTTGATATTAACGAAAAAAAATAGCCTACCTAGGGTGATGGCACCCTACTCCCCTTCGAACCTCACACACTTATCCAAGCATCCCTTCCTCTTTTCAAAACAGTATGCAAAGTCCTCTTTCAGGATTGTTGTTAGCTGCCTCATTGTGTTCCCCTTAATCTCATCCACGGATTGAAATCTCTTTGGG
>VCCN01000788.1:2056509-2068297 GCA_006491835.1 Architeuthis dux | reverse complement strand
TCAAACAGTACACAAGCTCACTGTCAGCTGAGTAACCTCATGTGAGAGTGCCTGTTCATGCATGAGCAGTGAGGTTCCCTCTAGTTTCCAGCCATTTGATATTATTGAAAAAATAGCCTACTTATGGCAATGGCTCCCTAGTCCCTTCGGTCCTCACACACTTATCCGAGCATCCCTTCCTCTTTACCAAACAGTCTGCAAAATCTTTTTTCTGAATTGCTATCAGCCGCCTTGTCGCATTGAGGAAGGCCAGAGGGTTTATGGCTTAAATGTTCTGAAAGACATAACAACATAGACGAGGAAAATAGTCCTACTATTACCACACACAATGATTGAATTTAAATGTTTTTTGTCTTGTAATGTCATTGTACATGTACTGCAAGCACACTATTGTTCTTTTATGTATTTTAATTTATTTATTCTTCAAATGGTTCTTCGGGCGATTGAACTCCTTGTTGTTTGTGTTGTAAACAACGTTTCAGACAATCCATTCTTCGGCCTTAAGTGTAAAATCTGATTGTGATGGGTTAAACAGAAGTTATTTTTAAAGGGGGTAACCGTTATAGTCCAGGGCCCAGGTATTTCTGTGTCTCTGTCTTGTCGGGTTTAGGTTTGTTGAGAATTGGAAACCACATCAGGTTGAAATCCGCACTTGTCTGGCTAATGCATTTCAAATAAGGGAAACGTTGGTCAGCAACCGCAAACCCTAGGCCTTTGTTGAGTACCGCTTCTTCAGAGTCATTAAGATGTCGGCTGCTGAGGTTGACAACTTCTGTTTACCACATTGCACTCGGATTTTACATCTGAAGAGGGATGAAAAATGTATCGGCCAAAAACAAAAAAGGAGTTCAATCGTTCGAAGAGCCATTTGAATATTAATGACCCTTCTCAAAACTATAGAAAAGAACCATTTGAATATTAATGACCCTTCTCAAAACTATAGAAAATTATTTATTCTTATGCCACTCATTTTTGTTGCCGCTTCTCCTACAGTTTTGGTGCATCTTAATGCTGTGTATTGCGCTTACATAAGGATTTAGAGAAGAGGGGGTTCTATTTACAATGCTAAATCAGACCCTTATTTTCCACCATTCATACAGTTTCGAAGTATTTGGTTACTTCCCTTGTGGATGTTATAAAAATGTTTTTGCTAGTAATTTCTTGTGCGGGTAGGGCCACACTGCAGCACAATCAGTTGCAGTTCCTTCAGGAAATGCAGGCTCTAGTTCTTCTCTTCTGTGCTGTCAGTAGATGAATATATTTGAATGCTGAACTGTCAAAAATGTATATTTTAAAACTGAAATATTTAGTAAATATTTAATTTTTAAATTTTTTCTCTTTTCTTTTTTGCAGGTTTACTATGATTATTCCCAAATCATGAAATTTCCAAAATAGGATTTGAAAGACTTTTTTAAACGGACCCCTCGAAAATAAAAAGGGTACAAAATGGCGACAGATATCATGTTACCAAAGTCCCCTCGTAAGGGAAAGCTTCTGAACCTCAGGGTTCAATTGCTGGATGATGGTTTTCACACCTTTCTAGTACAGGTAAGTCAAATAAGACATTTTCTCCATTTTCTTAACTTCTAGGTTACTGTTTTCAAAAACTGATGTTCAGATAATGATTTATTCCTGTTCACATAGCTTCAATTCCGGGCCGGTTCACAGATCATTTTGAGGCATTGAATTCTGCATCAGTTATAATTCTAAACGAGTGGTCACTTTGCTGAATCACTACCAGTGATGGTACTAATTAAAAAATCAAGGCTTCTTCCTCCTCTCTCCTCACTCACCCCTAACTGGCAGGGGAGCCAAGCCTTCTCTCATCTGACCCATTGCTCGTGGAATTCCGATCTTAATTGATTCTAAACTGCCCCTTATTTTAAAATCACGGCAACCCTTAAAAACCACCCTGGTTGGTTGAACGGATGTTCTTTTGTTCGGCCGCTTGACACTGTTTCCTAGCCCCGGTAATACGATATGGCCTGCTGGTCATGTACGCCACAAAACGCATGAACACAGAGTGTATTTCATTACATAAAGTTTGGCAAATTGTTTCATTTCTGTATTTTTCTTCTCCCAGCTTGCTTAAAGAACGCCTTCTGTGTCCATTAAGCTCTTTATTTATAGAATGTGACGACGGTACAGACCGCTATATCAAACCTGAGCCCTCCCTCCAGCCACAGCAGAAGAGACCGCATTGTTAGAACATCTGGGCTCCCCGCTCCTGTTTTTGCTGCACCAGACACTTCGCATACAGGCACTTGAATCATTTCTTAGTAGGATATAAGTGGCCGATTATGATGAATGTGAAAAATAATTCGCTTTTGGCTGCAGTCTGACGAATGTCGTTGGTGTAAAGTGATTCGAGAGAAAACAATGCGCTTGCCGGTGTCATACGGAAGAGGTTCCCTCCAAAGAGGTGTCCTGTGAAAGAGACTTTTCTACTACATAGAACTTCTATTATAATTATTTGCAAATAAATAAATAAGAAAAACTACTCTATAATTTGGATTTAATATACCTGGAGTTATCTCCCTTTAGAAATAGAATCATGTTAGTATATAGATTATCTGGGTGAGGGCGAACACCCACCCCACACTTTTATTATTAAATTGCAAAAGTCTGTCTGTCCGTCTGTATGTGACAGCCTAATGCAAAAATCGCACAACATAACCCCATGAAATTTTCTGTGTGTACCAATCTGACCCCGGGAAAGGTTTTTAGCAAATTAAATCTTTGAAAATCACTCCCCAAAATATGTTACAATTTAAATTCTTGCTTTATTCTCCAAGTTAGTGCATTTTAATGGTGTTGCGCTAACAAAAATCTTGTTACAATGTGCTGTTTTTGCTGTGTTACGGTAACAAACATAGTATACAAAGAGAAAGATTGGATAATTTTAATATATATGCTACTCGGTTATGATTATATTACTAAAGTGTCAAAATTTTACTCATAGATTGTTGAGAAAGGGCTGGGTTTTTTTATCCTTTTTTCAATCTAGAATGTTTTATTTGGTAAAAGTATTTTGTAAATCGTTGCCAATTATGCTCTCCTCTGCATGGAACTTTGCACTACAAGCTTTTTCCACATTGTCGAGCACTTTTCAGTGTCAATCGCTTTGCAGCCTTTTGTTAAGATCAAAGTGTAGTATCTGTTCTTCGAAACTGCCAGAGAACCACGTCCTGGGGAAGTTGCACAGGATATCTTGGCCAGCTGGTTAGGAAGCGATCACCATTAGCATGCTCAGGATTCATCCTGAGAAGCTATTGGGACCTATTTCAGTGTCATTCACCATTGAGTATTTATAACAAGATCTCATTCACCCGTGACTAAATTTCCTTATGTTCTTGATCATTTTCATCTTATTCTCCCTTGTGTACTGCTGTGGAATACCCTTCACAAAAATCTTTGTTTGCGAAGCCAAGCCATTCATAATATTATAGATAATTCATTTTCAGTGAAATGGAAACTTAGTCTTCTGGTCTGAATCGAGTAGCATAAGCCAAAAATGAAATGAATTTGAACAATCTTCTCTGATGAACTGAAATCTTCATTAATGTTTCTAATAGAAGCCACTCCAGTTGGAATTTCAGCATTTATTCTTAGATAATAAATGCTGTTCAATAGTTTCATTAACAGTTTAATTTAAAAACTTGCTTCCTTTCATTACATCCTTTTCAATTCGTTAGATTAATTCTTGTCTAGAATCTAAGATTCGGTCGGCTTTCAGTCTGTTCTGCTTTCTCTTCTCTTAGAAGAAAAAGATGATAGTTTTTCTAATTCAGTGAAATGTGTTGTCTCTACTTAGAAAAGGCTAGATGCCGAGAGCATTGGGTTAGAGATTCTATTAGGTTTTTACAATTGTGTAGCACATCTTGAAAACAAAGTAAATAATGTTATTCATGTAGGTAGATACACATGGAAGGTCTTTTCTTTTTCTTTTTTTACATGTATCATTAAAAAAAAGATTTAATAACAGCAACCCTTGAATCTAATACTGCTTAGGTTCATGGGTTGCTGTTATTAAATTTGAAAAAAGTTTTTTCACTAATACATGTAAAAAGAAAAATTTTAAAAAACCCTTCATACTTTACTAGCTTTAACATTTTTTTTTTTCATCTCAGATAATTTCTAATTGGAAAATCCTATTTATCAGGAGTTTTTTTTTCCTTCTCTTTTGTCTATGTACACTAGACTCCGATAAAAGCCACATAAATAACTGTTGTGGGATTTCATTTGGTATTGCTTCCTCTTTTGTGTCTGTTCTTTAAATGTTAAAGGTCGGAAGAATGCATTGATTTGCAGTTTTGCTTACAGTCAGGGTTGACAGATTAGTTTTCTCATAATCGGACAAAATCGTGTCATCCCTGCTCAAATTCGGACAAACTTGGACAGAATATATTTGGTGGCTAAAACTAGCTAGATTATTATTACAGTAATGAAATCTGACAGAAAATATTTGATGGCTAAAGATAGTTGATAATGGCTAAAATTAGCTAGATTATTATCACTAACAAATTCGGACAGAATATATTTGATGGCTAAAAATAGCTAGATTATTATCAGAGTAATGAAAATAAATAGCTAAAAGTGGCTAGAATTTTTCATTTTCTTTTTTTGTCATTTCTAGCAAAATTTGGTTAAAAAAGTATAATTATAATAATGAAAATAAATAGCTAAAATTGTTGAGTACTCAAAAAGATATATTAGCCACATTAGATTACTTGCACAGCCAATGTCCAACTTAAAAAAATAATGGTTGTGTTTGGTTTCAGAAATATCTGAATTTAAAAAAAAGTTGGACATTTCTGCAAGGCGGGTTGCAACCCCTAGTTTGAGAAGACTTGCTATATGCTATTCATTTCACTTTGATATTTTCTCTACATTCATTGTTGTTTTAAGGCTTTAAGAAATTAACATTTAGCTCCTATATTGAATAATTATCTTTTATAGTGGCCTTTTTTGCAACTGTTTTAAAAATTTTCATTTGAAAGAAACTTCAGTCGGATCTATAATATTCCTAACGTGATGCTAATCGTACTCTTATAAGTAAAGTTCATCCTTGTCCATTTTAATCCAAGCAAGGAAGTAAATAGATAACACATTGCACCAGAATAATATAAGGTACTAGTCAACACTTTTGTTACCCTGTGAAAGAAAAGTAGTACAATCTGATGTGACTAGAATGAACATTAAATTTAAAGGCCCGATTGCACCTGGATTTTTTTTATGCATTTGCAAATAAATAGATATACAAATAAGGGAGACTACTCTATAATTAGCATTTAATCGTTATCTCCCTTGAGAAATCTGTTCATTATCGAGGAGAACCTAGATGCAGATAGCAAACTATTATTAAACTTGCAAATCATGCGCATTTTTTTTTGCGCATTTTTCAAGTTAGCTTTATTCCTAATGCAAAGTAATATTTCCTGCGTGTTTAGTAATAAAGGTAATAATCTTGCAGTAAAACATTCCCCAATCAATTTAATGTTTGCATTTTGCTTTTTATTACCAAATAAAAAAGAGAAAATAACTCAGAGGATCATAATAAATGATAGACATGACTTCTATAGATGAATTATGGTGATTGTAAGATTTGTACATCAATTTCCAGTTCTCTGTTTGATCACAGTTGTAAACTGTTTTTGGTTTTATGAAAAGAGAAAATCAAAAACAATTGGCCGCCTAAAATCCAGGAATAAATTTTCAGATGGACATAAAAATTGAGAAAATGAGCCATAAAATATCTAGAATTCTTTTCATGTAGTTTATCATTGGGAGAATTGCTTATGCTGAGATATGATTTAATCTCTGTGCTTTAGGGCTATTGTAGCCAGACCAGGACATATGAGGAATATGGCATGCATTTAAATCATCTGCTCTCTCTCTGTTGTCCAGTGGATTGACATCATTCCTCTCATGCCAGAATACATGAAGCAAATTTGATTCTTACTGAAGCTACTTATTGTATACTATTTCCACAAATACACCAAGTCAAAATTTTATGACCAAATGCCTGATAAGGTGTTGATCCACCATGTGGCTAAAGAACAGGGTATCCAGCATTTACATAGCATGCAAGATAATCGCTGGAATTTTCATAGTAGAAATAGCTATTTCCTATCCACATTTTATAGCCAAAATTTTTTTTCAAAACAGATTTTTCTTCATTTTTTTCGAGTATTGTGCTATTGTAGAACTTGTTATAAGTTGTCGTCTGGGTCAATAAAATGCTAAACCGCGAAAAATGAAAATAGCTACGAAGCTTAAAGCCTCCCATAACGAACAAAAAAACAGAAAATAATATATGAAAATATATTAAAAATTCAGGCGGTAAATATTTCTTCATCATCATCATGCTATATTTAATTATTTATCCTTGTTATAATATTTTTATATAAGTTTCAGTCTGACCAATCTATAGAAAGAATAACAAATATACATTTTAAACAATTCCAGCGACACCAAATGAACGGGGAGTTATATCGTTTCGTTTCATTTCGGCTATAAAAAGTGGCTAGGAAATAGCTATTTCTGCGCATGATCAAAATGCTAGCTATGAAAGTGCCGTAACACACAGAACAGCTCTTACCCAAACAGGCATCGACTCTACAAGACATCTAAAGGTTTCTTCTGGAATTTGGTACCAGGATGGTAACAGCAGATCCTTTAACTACTAGAAAAGGCCAAATGCTAAGAGCATTGGGTTAGAGATTCTATTAGGTTTTTATAATTGTGTTATGTGGTGGAGGTTCTGCAGAGTGAACTTGTTGGTCCAACGCAGTGGTGAATGGGATTGAGATCTGGGGAGTTTGGTGGCCAGGGCAACACAGGGAAGTCTTCCTCATGTTCCTGTTCACTTCTCACATCGATAAGTCTTTGTCACTCAATGCCTTGTAGGCGGTTGGTGATTTTTTCCCTCCTTGGTCCACTGCCATTTGGTAATCACCACAACTGAATGTGAGCACCCCCAAAAGCGGTGCCATTTCAGAAATGCTCTGATCTAGTCTTCTGGCCATAAGGATTCAAATCTCTCTTCTTACCTATAACTGCAGCATTCAACATTATTAAAATGAAGTATTCAAGGCCAACTTACCTACCTCTGACCCTCACATGTATAGTTGTTAAGAGACAGTAGCTGTCATTGTGGCTACATGTCACTGGTCATAATATTTTTGCTCATCAGTGTATATATAATGAGCATGTGTCAAAATGTTACCTAAATTTGTTTTTAATATGCATTTCTGCTATCATCTTTTTGTTCCTGAGCTTTGCCTCATTAAATAGTCATTTCTTTTTGACAAATGAGAAAAATCTCCGGCAAAGTAGGACTGATTTGACTGATCACCACTAAAGAAACTAACTTATTTTTTACTTTCGTACTAAGCTGGCACAGCAATGACTGTTTATTTTTTTATTAAATCAAGTATTGTAAACCATTTTTATTAATTTTTGACTGCTATTTACCCTCATCTTAAATTTTTAGTAGTCTTTTTTTAAATCACAATGTGTAAAATGGTTTAACGAATAATAGCTTTTTTTACTAAAACCAAGTTGAATTGTAATTTTTTAAAAACAACTAAAAGTTAAGATAAAATTAAATAATAAAATAATCGATCGGTTTTTTTACTAAAACCAAAACAATAACACTGGCCTTACTGGAATTGTGTTTAAACAAACTAAGAATTAGAATGAATGTAAATAGTAGTCAAAAATTAATAAAAATGGTTTACAATACTTAATAAAAAATAAAATAAAATAATCGTTTTTTACTAAAACTCAAACAGTCATTGCCGTGCCAGCTTAGTACAAAAGTAAAAATAATTGGTCAATTCAGTCCTTATGATGCAATCCATTTTTGACAGTTAAATCATCCTACTTTGCCAAATATTCAAAAATATTTTCTTTATATGAATAGAATATTAAGAAGGAAAGCTTCAAGAAATGTAACGTCCTGTTTGCTCGGGTTCAATTCATTTTTGGCTGTAAAATCTCCTTGAAATGATGTGGGCGTAGAGGATTGTCATCAGGATTTTATTAACCATAATTATTATTCCATCTTGTTTACTGCTTCACAATTATTATTTTTATTGAATTTTAATATGGCAAAAGTCTAGTTGCTTGATTTGTTTCAATGTTAAATCAGTTTTCTTTTATCGTCAACAGAAATAGACGCACAAAATCCTATTTCATTTAATGTATGGTTTTTATTCTTTATCATCTGCTCGCTTACAACATGGCTGTTTGTAAAAGTAAACAAAACAAAACGTTTTCTATCAAAGAGAACGCTAAAAAAATCTACGGGCTTAATAGAAACTAATTTTAAAATATTTAATCATTGTTAGCAGTATATTCATTCAAGACATAGTTATTTTAAGATGATGATTAGTAAAGTTTCATAGTGGTAACTTTTTTATTTTTTGTCTATACTCTGGTATCAAGAGGGTGAGAAACTAGTTACGACCAAGTTCTCTCGAAT
The DNA here is from genome assembly GCA_006491835.1 of Architeuthis dux. Taxonomy (NCBI): domain Eukaryota; kingdom Metazoa; phylum Mollusca; class Cephalopoda; order Oegopsida; family Architeuthidae; genus Architeuthis; species Architeuthis dux. Next base: position 2,059,809 of record VCCN01000788.1, on the reverse strand, counting down.
GAATTACTCTTGATGTCAATAGAGTTAGTTAAACCAAAGATGGTTTTGCAGAGAACCTAGTAAAAATAGATAAACACATACAAGTATCCCCCGCCTTACGAAATTTCACTTTATGCCACTCCGCTTTTACACCACTCCGCTTTTACACCACACCTCAAGCCGCCATATCTTTGAACTGTGTCTGTGAGCATCTGTGCTTTATCTTGATTTATATTGTGCATCCATTAGCAAGATGTGTCCTAAGGTGTCTGAAAAGCCTAAGAGAGTTTATAAGTGTTTATGCTTAGAGCAAAACTGGCATAGGAGAAGGTTATTTTTTGTGGTCTGGGAACGCTCAGAAACTTTTCCCATATAAATTAATGGTTATTATTTCTTTGCTTTATGCCATTTCGGATCACAGAAGGTTTCCTAGAAAAGAAACTCTCCACTTTCGGATGGGGGGGGGGGGGATACCTGTACATTCTTATTGGTAGCAGTATTTATTATGGCTTAGTTTCTGAAAACCTAGCAAACGGTTAAAATATTTATCTCTAAAGTTAATTCAAAAATAGTTTACTTGAGCAAAAATTGCGATCATATTTGTTTACTTTACGTTTTCACAGGATTTTCATGTTGTTTTTAATAAATATTAATCTTATAGCAGAAATTTCTAAACTCAAGTCTTTCAATCTTGAATCATATTTGCAAAATGCATTTATTCAGAAATAAAAATCTCACTAAGTCCCACATTTATTAATAAACCATATTTTAAGTTGAACGGACGATCGAAATAATGCAAGCGCCATCTCCACCCCTGCCACGAGACTTTGAGTACAAGTGGAAGATCAAAAAAAAAAATTCAAGTTGATATTTATTTAGAATAAATTTTGCATCTGCTAAATCTATTGTTCTACTGGTGATAGTGTGTAATAAGTCGTCCTATCTGAATGAAGATCTGGCAATTTCTTTCCTTTTCATGAAGTCCTTTTTCATTCTTTTTCATTGATGGGCATTTGAATACTGTTCATTACAACATCGGGACATTAATTGGTTTTAATTCCTATTTCTAAAATCTCCGCAAAATGGTTTTCAAAGACTTTTGTTCTCTTTGATTCTTTTCTGGTTGTTTTCCACAATGCCTCCACATCAGATCTTTTTTCTTTCTTCTCCTTCAAGAAGTTGGCGGTAGAATTAAGTCAGATCTTATTGGGATTCGTTTCAACTTTAGAAACAAAAAAAAGCTAATTTCTGTATTGCAGCTGTCATCCGTCTGCCAATCAGATTGCAGCAACTCTCTAGCTTTGGAAGAAAGCGGCTATTCGTCCTCACATTACCTTCATCGTCATCATAGCATCGGTCGTTGGATATAGACCTTCATCGTCATCATAGCATCGGTCGTTGGACATAGATCTTCCCCAAGATTCGCCAGACCTATCTATCATGGGTGTTGCTTTCTGAACTTGTCTAGTTTGTCACACTATCTTATTTTTTGCCGGCCATATTTCTGCATATGATCTCTGGGGATCCACATTGTGATGTCTAGCGGTTGTCTGACATTCTTGCAAAATGACCAGCCCATTGCCATTTGAGTTTTCTAATAGATTCTATAATACCTCTGACCCTTGTTTGTTTTCTAATATACAATGCTGTCTTGTGGTCTCTCCGTGTGATGTTGAGTATGGTTCTCTCCTGTGCCCGTTGCATGGTTCTCAGTTTGAGGGCCAGTTTTGTATTCTAAATGTCTCTGTATTATAAGGGGATTGTGTAGGGGAGTTAACTATTCAATGCAAATTACCTTGTAACAAATATCATCATCATCAGACTTTTTAGCGTCCGTCGTTCAACATAGACCTTCCCCAAGATTTGTCAGACCTCTCTATCATGGGTGTCACAAAGCGAATACGTTCTGAACTAGTTTGTAACACCATCTTGTTTTTTTGCTGGCCACAGTTTCTCGGGGGATCCACGTTATGAGTCGTGAAGATCCAGCTGTTGTCTGACTTTCTAGTACATGGTTTCTATAATATCTCTGACCCTTGTTTGTTTTCTAATATATTGTGCTGTCTTGTGATCTACCTTATTAACACATTAACTTAACTTATTAAATTCATATAAAAAATGAAAACCTTTAATCAAGGTGAATAACTTCTGATCATAGTTACTTCCTTTGCACTTTTAGGTAATTTAAAAAAAATGTTTTTATTCAATTCACAAAAGAGTTCCATTCATTTTATTCTATTCATTGAAGAGTTCCACTGAGTTTAGGAGTTGTTTCAAGCAGTTTATGAATTTAAGAGTTAAGATTGTTGAATAAACTCGTTCTAGCTTTCAAGAGTAACAGCTCTACAGGTTTCACTGTAGACTTATTAGGTAACAGAGATCTAGTCCATAGGGCTTGAAATTAATGTTGTCGGTAAAAATGTGTTTGGGACGAACAAATATCTTCCCTGTCCAGGTGTCCAGGAAAGATATCTATCTTTCTTTTTTCTTTTTTTAAAAATTTGGTGTGGATTGTTCTTGCCGTTTTGTTGTTTTTATTATGATAGAAAAACAAAGTCAACTCCAGGTTTGGACTGGCGTTTGACAATTATTCATTTCCTCAACATTTTAATGGTGTTTTTATTATGCTACTAACAACTAAAAACTATAGATGATAATAACAAAGTAAAGGAACAACATTTTGATTTTGGGATGGGTTACATTTCCTTTGGGACGGTTAAAATTGTTTTTCGGGATGGTAGTGAAAAAAGTTAGTCTGGAGCCCTGGTAGTCAGTATAGAACAGCTTTTCTCAAATCAGGGTTCAGTGGAACCCTTGGGTTCCATAAGAAGTTGTTAGGGGTTCTGCAAAAAAATGTATACATGCATGAAAACAGTACTTGACATTTGCTTCATTTTATTTTATTTTTTATATAATGATGATGACATTTGACCTGGAAGAGCGACTCATTTTTTATGATCATTATAAATTTCAAAAGAAAAATTCTGAGTTCTTAAAGTTTATGAAAAACATTAATTTTATGAAAGGTAAGCTAAGCTTATCAATATTTTTTCAAGGCAACTGATTTCCATTTTTTATTTGTTTATATTTAATGTCCTTTGGGCGAGAGAGACCTAAACGCATAGAGTATCTTAGAATGTTCACCAAAATGAACAAATATGTAGAAAACTATCTTCCTGTACTCTGTAGGATACTGATAATTACTTTCAGATTATAATACTGATACATTTTTGAACACACTGATGGGTTGTTAGCAGCTGTGTATATAATATTCCTACGCAGGGGTTCCTTGAGACATGAAAATGATTTCAAGGGTTCCTC
>VCCN01000788.1:2010429-2031960 GCA_006491835.1 Architeuthis dux | reverse complement strand
TGCAAAGCAATGTAATGGGGGCCCCCTTAACCTTCACACCCCAAACACATTAAAATCACCCAGTGTGCCCATGCAGCCCTGGTAGTAGGTAACCTATGGCCCACGGGCCAGATTCAGCCCATGAAGGGATTTTAACCAGCCTGCAAACCAGGGCTCTAGACCTTTTTCACTACCATCCCGGAACCATCCTGAAAAACAATTTTAATCATCCTGAAGGAAATGTAAATGGTCCCAAAATCAAAATGTTGTTTCTTTACTTTGTTATTATCACCTATAGTTGTTAGTTGTTAGTAGCATAATAAAAACACCATTAAAATGTTGAGGAAATAAATAATTGTCAAACGCCAGTCCAAACCTGGAGTTGACTTTGTTTTCCTACTGTAACAAAAACAACAAAACAAGAAAAATCCTCACCAAATTTTAAAAATATATATATCTTCCCCAGGTGCCTCTGGGACGGAAGTGATTTTTTTTTTATTTTTATTTTTTTTATTTTTTTATATTTAAAAAAAACCCATTTCAGTCCTGGAGGCGTCCCGGGGAAGATATTTGTTCGTCCCAAACACTTTTTTACTGTCCCCTGCTGCAAATGGATTTTCCATTTTTCTGAGTGTTTCACACGAGCACACTGAATCATGCAGGGTGTCTCGTTACACTTTCCCTAGGCTGCAGTTTGTTCCAATCCAAACACTGGTATATACGAATGACGCAAAGGTGGACTACCCTATCAATATGTATCAGATACTTTCTGTGCACATTCGTGTTTTCAGGTGGGATTGTTCAAATTTTTAAACAGAAACATTGTCACCGTATTCCAACTAGAAATCCATGCTAAATATCTGCTCAAAGGAGAAAACAATTTACTCTAGTAAGTTATGTATTTTGTCACATCTTCAGTGGATAGGCTGTCTTTGGTCATGAAGCCTTCAATCATAAATGTGTCCACCTTGTTCTGCATAGAAACTGGTGGTGTCCACCAAGATACCACATTCAACACCTGTCGGAACCTCTTCAACAAATTCCTTACCCAACCTCCAAGCAATCACCTTCCCAGAATTGGATTCAAAGATATAATTTGAAGTATTTTGATTACTTCTCTTCAGTGTTGCCAATTTAGATAATTCTAAAGAGTGGAAGGCAAGGGAGATAATTTATAGAAACAATGAAGAAAGATCTATAATCTTTAATAACCACTGATCCAAAAGATTTCAAACTCAACACTGCACTGCCTTATGTATCTGGCGAATGTTAACTTCGTACAATGGCCAGTGCATACACACACAAAGATTTCTTCAATTGTAGTTAGATGTCAGCAGATGTTAAAAGTTGTTTAACTCTTGAAGTTCTACAAAGCATGAGGCCGCACGTAAACAAACGTGGCCGAAAATCCCAAAATGCACAAGGCCGCACAAGTCTTTCCTGCAATACTGCCAATTTTCCCAACAATCTGCCCAAAAGTAAACACACTATAAACGTTTGAATTACCCATTTCAAACTAATCGTTTAGTAGAAGAGGGGGGGTGGGTTTGGAAGCAAGTTCCAACTACTGGGCGGAGGGGGGGGGGTAAAAGGTTAAGAACCCCTGTCCTATCCCTGTTTCTCCTCATGTGGCCTTGTCCTGTAGTAAGCTTATCTAATAAATGCCAATAATTGAGTGCATTACTAATTTAGATTAAACCAAGAGTGTTGATGTTTAATTTGCTTTCAACAGGATGTTAAGAGTTAAGGGAGCCCTACTGCGAATTACATTTTTTTTTTTCAATTGCACTTGATGAAAGCACACAAACTTGAGAGACACTCCTCAACTTGCAGTGTTCGTGCGAGGAGTGACCTCAACTTTTCAGACTTTATTCAATTAATTCCTACGAAGGACATGGTTATTGGAGCAGACATTTTTGAAGCTTTGTTGAAAATGGTGTCAGAAATGAAACAATGTGTCAAAGCTAATTGACATCACAAGTGATGGGGTCACCAGTTAGTGGAGGGGGGGGACAGAAAGGAGGCATCATCACATTGCTGCAAGGACAAATGGGGGGGGGAATCTTGGAATTGCTGGTTAAAATTCATTGCATTATCCATCAAGAGGTATTATGTGCCAAGTCTTTAGAATTAAAGTATCTTATGAACTTAGTTGTGAAGGCAGTGGTTCTGATCTCGTGGATTGAATCATCGCCAGTTTCAGCTTATTTCTGCAATGTATGCTGGTTTAGCTAAAGGTCAATGCTGGAAAGATTATTTGCATTGCATGAAGAGGTGGAAATGTTCCTTGAAAGTTAAAATGAGGATGCTTCACATTTTTGTGATCCTGATTGGCTTGCAACCTTGGCATTTCTTGTGGACAGTCCATCTCATCTTAGATAGCTTGAATTTACAACTTCAAGAGAAGAAATCAGCTGATACATGAGATCAAGCTTTACTATTATTGGATGGAGTATTGTAACACACCACTTTTTATTCAAAATCCTAATTTTAGATGTTTTTATACAACTTTTGAGTCTTTTTAATAGATTCAAAAGATGCCTTGACTGGAATAAATTAGTCTACCTATTGGCATTCTTGATTGAACACACATGATGTTCTAGCATGCGTTATTGGGGTACTATGTATACTTATTTATATTTTAAAGATTCTTTGTGTCTCTTTAATAGATTCAAAGATGCCTTGACTGGAATATAATGCAATTAAATTGACTTCTTTGATTATGGATTGACATCCTTGGTTAAGCACAAATGATTTTTTAGCCTGCGTTATTCATTGATTTGGGTCAAAATATAACTGGATGTATTTAAATGGACATAATTCCCATATTAGAAGCTTTTTTGTGACATTTACCTGACCCAGAGTCCACTCATTAATCCGTGATCTGGCCCGCAGAGGATAAAAAGGTGGCCAATCCTTGGTCTAAAAATTCATTAATATCACTCAAAACAATGACATTCTGCTTTACGTTGCTCCAGTAACAAAATCTATTCTGATCAGGGCTTGAAATTAACGCCATCCCGTCGTCCCATGGACAGTAAACATTTGTCAGGGGAAGATATTTTTCTTTTTTTTAAATTTGGTGAGGATTGTTTTTCGGGACGGTTAAAATTGATCTTTGGGGCGGTAGTGAATAAAATTAGTGTGGAGCTCTGATTCTGATCACTTTCTTAATCTAGTCACTGTATTTCCTTTTCGGCCGATCCATTCACAAGAAGTAGATAATAGATTCAGGTACAGACACATAGGTCGGCATGTCCTATTATTTTTTTTTAACATTATCTACTTATTCAACCTTTAGAAAGCTTTTGAATTTCTCCCAGTTAAAAAAAAGAGAGAGAAAACAAAACATTGGATCTGACATTATTCAGTCAGAAAAGTTGTATAACAATTGTTCAATTTATAAAACCTCTCGTTCTCTAACACAACAGATATAATACAAGGCGGTAACACACTAAATTAAAAACATTGTATTGACAAAGCAGTAATAAAATGATAATAGTTTAAAATTGTACGATTCCATAACTTAACTAGATAACCCTAACATTATGTTGTATTTCTAAATATCTTCAAATGGTTCTTCAGACGATTGAACTCCTTCTTGTTATTTGCGTTGTAAACACATGTTTTTATAGACCTGTAGATGAGAAAGAAAGTCTATTGTTTTGCTATATAAGATATTTAGAAGATATTTTCTATAGTTTTGAGAAGGGTCATTAATATTCAAATGGTTCTTCGGACGATTGAACTCCTTCTTGTTATTTGTGTTGTAAACAAGACATTTCGGCCAATCTATTATTCGGCCTTCTTCAGGTATAAAATCTGAGTGTGATGGGTTAAACAGAAGTTATGTTTAAAGGGGATAACCCTCATAGCACATGGCCTGGGTGTTTCTGTGTCTTGTCGGGTTTAGGTTTGTTGAGAATTGAAAGCCACATCGGGTTGAAATCCGCACTTGTCTGGCTAATGCATTCAGTCGACATTGTGAGCTGCTTCTGAAACATAACTTCTGTTTCTAACCCATCACACTCAGATTTTACACCTGAAGAAGGCTGAAGAATGGATCAGCCGAAAGGTCAAGGAGTTCAATCGTCCAAAGAACCATTTGAATATTAATGACTCTGCTCAAAACTATAGAAAAGAACCATTTGAATATTATTATTATTAATGACCCTTCTCAAAACTATAGAAAATATCTTCTAAATATCTTATATAGCAAAACAATACACTTTCTTTCTCATCTACAGAAAAGAACCATTTGAATATTAAAGACCCTTCTCAAAACTATAGAAAATATCTTCTAAATATCTTATAGAGCAAAACAATAGACTTTCTTTTTCATCTACAGGTTTATAAAAACATGCAAAAGGACAATCTAGATATAATGATAATTCAAATATTTTCTTTTGTCAATGAGCAAAAAGAAATTTAAAAGAAAATCTTTTTTTAAATTATTAAAATGTTGACCTTTTCATTTTATCAAGTTTCATCAAGTTTCATTTAACCGACTGATTTCAAATCTGTCTGACTATCCTTTCTTATGATTCACATTACCTTCAGGCTCTGCAAGTAGTGTTTATTTTTAACCCGTTTGCTACCAAGTATATTTGTTAACGTTGTAACGTGTTTTCTCGTCCGCAGCAACGAACAGGTTAAATACTTGACCTATTTATACAAAAAAGTAAATCTGCGCATGTGCAAAAAGTTGTGCAAACATTCACTCAGTCGTTGTTGCATCGCCAAAGTAAATATGCAAATTTCCTTTGTTTGCACGAGGAGGTGCTGCCATCTTGTGAAAGAATAACACATAAGAGTTATCTCGTCCATGGCACTGGACTGACGACTTGTTAAGAGCTTTTATTCGTGGCAGTGAACAGGTTAATCAAAGTTATAAAAAATTAAAATACTATCTTTTAAAACAATGAACTATGAAAAGGAAAAATATTTTCAATTTCAGTGTTCTAGACGTTATAAAATATTAAGTCTAAAACCTGAAAATCTTTTTAAAATTAGAATTCCCAAATTAACATTTTTATGAGCCTTGTTTATTGGTGTTCTAATGTACATGTTATGACTTTAGGCCATTTTCAACATCCTGGCTGCCTATCTTTTAAAAGTATTTTCTTGAACATAAGCTAGTAAAATAGAACTTTTAATATCTACTAGCTGTATCCTTACTATTAATTTAGAGAAACTTTGTAAAATGAAAATAAGCTTGTAAGAGTAATCTTTATTTATTCAAAAAGTAGCAAATAAAAATGACAACCCAATATAGAAGCAGTTCACTCAAATCCATTGAAGTATGAGAGAGATGGATCTGTGGAGGGAAATAAAACATTTTGTATCCATATCGGAGAAAGGATCTCCCACGTGGCTGGATGGAAAGACGACAAAATTCATTGATTTCAATGAAAATGTGTGTTCCTATTATTTCTGTTGATAACTTTGATGCCAGGTCGGTTCGCAGATCACTCGAGGTATTAAATTCTGTTTCAGTTAAAATTCTAAACTAGTTGTTAAATTCTGTTCCTAGTTGCTTTACCGAGGGTGACCAACTAGGGTGATGATAGTAGTTCAAATCAAGGCGCACTGGTTTTCTACCTCCCACCCTCTTCCCAACCCTGATGGGTGGGAGTGAAGCTCTTAGCTTTTTGACCTGTCGCTCCTGTGTGTCGGACTGATTAACTCCCGCCCGATTTGAATCGACATCCTAAAAAAAAAAATGCCAGAGCTGATTGGTCGGAAGCTTTCCCTTTGTTTCTCTTGTTCGCCCGTTTGAGCTATTTTCTAGCCCTGGGAACATGATATGACGTTTTGGACACATCCCACTACTATCTCCCAAAACGTGCGAGCACATGACCTGAGTGTATTTCATTACATTCTTCTCAAATGAGTCCTCAAAGTCATCAAATGAGTCCTCCTTTTCTGACGCTTGGTCAGCAAGTTCTTGCCACAAGATGTCATCTTCTGCTCCACCCATGGCATTACTGAATGTGCTGGATCATTATTAGCGCTCACTCGGATATTCGTCCACTACAAAGTTTAGTCATTTCTGTATGACTGACTTAACTATAAGCTGCAGAGTTAATTTTAGCCTACTTTTTTGGTAAAAAAAACTTGACACATTAAAAATATACAGTATATCATTAAAATGAGACAGATTCTACACTTCCATCATAGCTGGTAAAGATGGTAAAGATTAGGGAGAGGATTTTTCTGTGCATTATGATCATTCTTGATGTAACAAACTTACACTCGGGATAACTGTTTCTATCTATATAAATAAAACCAGTGTCAATGCCAGAAGTACAAAACTTTAAAACATTTTTAATTTTTCAACCAAAAAATAAATAAATTAAAGATTTTGACAAGTTAATGAATTTATAGCAATGTATATTTTATGAGAATTTTATTAGACCCCCAAAACATACATCTGCTCATGTAGGAGGGAACTAGGGCCTGTACTCTTATGAGGACCTGCTCACATGGTTGCAGACAGCTGCACTATCATGAAAATCTGTGGTATACATTATAGGCAGCTGCCCCTACAGGGAACCCTACAGCCAGCTCAGGCTCCTACCAATGACGGGATGCTCATGCTCTGTCTAACCGCAGTTCAGCCTTACTATCGGAACATTCCCACAAGGGGGCGGCAGACCCCCCCTCCCCCAAGCTAGCTCGGGCATCAGTCAGGAGAAGGACACTCCTGCCAAACCTACAACCTATGGGCCCTGCTCCTATCCGTGCCACTCCGATGGCCCATAAGATGCAAACCCTTGGTTTAAAGGGTGGGGTCGACCCTGGGCAAGTCACACTTCACCTTAAAACTACACTGCTCAGGCTGGAGGTTTACTCTGTCATTGGACCAAACACTGTGGTGGGCCATCCCCAAAGCTTTTGCTCGCGAAGCCAAGCCATTCATTCATTCATATTTTATGAAGATAAACACCAGTTTAGACCATATGTGGAAAAAAGAAAATGTTCCTTTTTTTTCGATGCGTAAGCATCTCTAGTACTGATGACCGTTACTGACTGACTGACTGACATACCGAAACACTCCTACCAGCTCTTGTTTCCACCCCCACCTTCTGTATATGTCTGAAAGTACAAGGGAGGAAAACTCGTTTTTTAAGAGTAAGTTGTTGTGTTGACAGACTGGTCTCATTTGACAGCCTTCTTCCAGGATGGCAATCCATGAAATTGTACTAGCGCATCTAGGGTCTGACTTTCAGGTTTGTTTTTAAAATTATTGATGGTTGTTTACCATTAGTAATGCTTAGAGGTTGCAAATGATCTCTTCAAAAAAGAGTTTAGCATTGTGTGTAATATATACAGAAGAAGCTATTAATTATTATCACAGAAAACATTATCAAACAGTTATTGTTATTAAAGTCAGTTGGTGAGCTGCTTCAGCTCCAAGAGCCATATGGCTGGCAGAAGATCAAATCTAACCATATTGACTTAACATTTATCCCCCCCTCGATCGCTCAGTGCCATATCTGTTGATGTTTTTATATATATATATCAGTAGTATTAGTACAAGTAATATTATTTTGATTTATTTTTTTAGATGAAGCATTGTCAACCATTATTAATTTTTGACTAGTATTTCTTTCATCGTAATTAATCACTGCTACCCACCACACTGGTTTATTGCTGGGTTTAGGTTATTCATGTGTTCTAACATGTCTATTTATGTATCTGGACTTTGCCCTGCCCTAACCGTTCAGAGTAGAAACTTGAAATTTTGCACACACACACTCCCCTCAATAGGTAGGGAAAAGGCTTTTTGTTTTTTTTAAATATTTCCACCCTAAATAGGTTTACATCTACCTAGGACAGGTAATAAAGTTAGAGAAAGACCATGACTGCAAAATAAAGCGACGCATAACAATAGGATTGGAAAGCATTTGGTATGAAGAAAGACATTTTGAAGAGCACCTTGCCAATGTGCTTAAAACGTAAAGTATACAATGGTTGCATAATACCAGCCATGACTTATGGATGCGAAACATGGAAATTAACAAAACGATCTGAAAACCAACTTAGAATAGCACAGAGAGCCATGGAAAGAGCAATGCTAGGTATAACTCTAAGAAATAGAAAAAGATCAACATGGATCAGAGGGAGGACTAGAGTGAATGATATTATACAAATAATTAAGCAGCAAAAATGGAGATCGGCTGGTCACCTAGCAAGAAGAGATGATAATAGATAGGGGAAAAAACTAACCGATTGGTGCCCATGGGACAGTAAACAAGTAGGAAAAGACCAGATACAAGATGAAGGGACGAGATAGAAAAGTTTGCCGTAAGACTTGGCAGAAGTTAGCACAATCTAGGTCGTCATGGAAGGAGATGGGAAAGACCTTTGTCCAGCAGTGGACTTATAACGGCTGATGATGATGATAAAATAGGTTTTTAGAGGGGGGTTCAATATGCAATGTAAGTTTATGCTAAATTGTTCACTAGTTTGCGCCTGCTTGTTTTTTCAAATTTCAGACCTTTTTTAGTGATGACAGCCCAAGTTTGAATTTTCAAAAAAACAAGCCAGACACAATCAAAGGGAACAATTTAGCATAAACTAACATTGTAAATTGAATCCCCCACAAAAAACTTAGGGGGTGGGGGGGGGTTCGTAAAAAAGGTTCTTTCTAGACATAATAAGGTGTAAAAAGGTATGACCTGTAAACCAAAGGCGAGAGAAGTAACTTATTACTTGATCACCCCTTTTTCCAACTTTTTAATTGATCACCCCCAACACAGCATATATGGGTGGCAGTGATTCATTATTTCCCTTGGAATGCTAGTTTTAGTTGCTTTTCATTGCAACTACTCAGACTGCCACTCTACGGCAGTTAGCAAACATCACGGATCGTAGATAATGGATGATAAAACTAAGGAATTATCTTAACATTGGAATGAAGTATCTTTGAAATACTTTGGGGGGGGGGTATATTAAGTATCCCCCTCCCCCCTGGCCCCTGATTTAATTATGCTGTAAGAAAGAGATTCTTTTTTTTCTGTTACCAAACCTTAGGAAATGAAGATGTTTCTGAGATTTCTTTACCAAAAGAAGAAAAACTGCATAGGAACGAAATCTAGGCGCACTTGTAACTCGATACCTGCTGCCATATTTGGATCTGTTCTCATTTTCACTTCTGAAATTCCAAAAAGGAAATTTAATCATTTGTTACATCCAATCCATTTGAGAAGGGGGGGAAGAAGATTTTAAAATAAACAGGTCTGGCTAGTCACTCAATAGAAACCATCACGTGACCAACGTCTTTTGGCAGCATGCTATGTTGGGGGTGATCAATTAAAAAAATTACAAAAATTGGTGATCAATGAATAAGTTACTTCTCTCTCCATTTGTTGACTAAAAAAAGGTCTTAATTTAAAAACAAAATGCTACCAGGGACAAACTAAGGGACAAATTTAGCATGAACTTACATTGCAAATTGAACCCCCCCACTAATAATAATGGTTTATAGTACTTCATCTAATAAAAATAATAAAAGATAAAAGAAACAGGTCTGGTTAATCACTCAATAGAAACCATCATGTGACCAACGTCTTTTGGCAGCGTGCCGTGTTGGGGGTGATCAATAAAAAAAGAAATTGGAAAAGGCGGTGATCAATGAATAAGTTACTTATCTCGCCTTTTGTTGGTCCGCTAAAAAGTCTGAATTTTAAAAAAAAAGACACCAGACACAATCAAAGGGACCATTTTAGCATAAACTAACATTGTAAATTGAATCCCCCACAAAAAAATTATTTGATGGGGGTTTCATAAAAAAGGTTCTTTCTAGACATAATAAGGAGTAAATTGGTGTGGCCTGTACATTGTAACATATAAATACATACATAAACATCCAGCCAGCCAGATTCACTTAAAAACTGAAGAAACCTATGTTGACGGATTTGGTTGACGGTTTCTAAAATGGGTTTGACTCCTTGATAGTATTATATTGGGGAGTGATCACTAAAAAAGTCTGAATTTTCAAAAAACAAGCGTGAATGCTGCCGACACAAACAAAAGGATCAATTTAGCCTAAACTTACATTGCAAATTGAACCACTCACTAAAAACCTATGGCGGGATCCCCCCCCCCAATCAAAAACATAGACATAACAAGGAGTAAATGCTTAAATTTTCAGCCCTCTAGCTCCTTTGGCTCAGCCTGTATGCACGATACATACATACCCAGCCAGACCAACTTAAATAAAATGCTGCCAGACACAAAGTGATTTAGCATAAACTTACATTGCAAATTAACCCATCACTAAAAAACCTATGGGGGGAATTTTCAACAAAAAATAGAAAGAGATTTTTTCTAGAGGGAGGAGTAAATGTTTAAATTGTCAGCCCTCTAGCTCCATTGGCTCAGTCTGTATGAGCGATACATACATACATACATACATACATACATACATACATACCAGCTTAAAAACTGAAGAAACCTATGTTGACAGTTTTGGTTGACGGTTCTTCATAGAAATTTCCATCCGTGAATCGTGTATTTTCGTAGCCTCGGATCTTCCTTGATTAATGAACTTCTGACTTGTAATTGCTGGTCCATCCAATTCTTTTCTCCCCTAACATTCATTTATTGCACATACATTTCAGAAAATACATGTTCTTTGAATAGAATAATTCGATTTCATTTTCGATCTATTCATGTTTTGATTAAAAATATCTATCAAGAGAATCCACTTGTGTAGTTTTATATACATTCTTTTTAACCTACTCAATTGAAAGTTTCAGTGCTTTTTCTGGGCCACTATTTTGGGAGAAATCTAGCACCTTTTAAGAAATTTGAAGGAATCTCTTTAGCACTTTGCATTCTTTTTCAAGGGCGCCAAGATTTTGTGCACTCAGTAACTCTGAAAGCCTGTAACTTGTGTATCTGTTCATGTATGACTGAAATTGATATGACAACACAACCAAGAAATTCAAACACTCTATCGTTTGTCATTATTATTAATTTTTGGCTGTCTATTTACCGTCATCTTAATTGTTGTTGCTTTTTATTGCAACTAAACTCAGGATGGTTTCCCTTCTGCAGAGAGTACCGTATTTCCCGGCACATAAGACACACTTTTTGTCTTGTGAAGCGAATGCTTTATCAGTTGGTTACTAACGTTACTGCGCTATGCAAATAATGTAAACAGCCAGCCACTGTGAGTGGGTTAATATAGATTTGAATAGATAAGAGAATTAGAATAACCCAATAGTGTGGAGGGCTATGACGATCAGGGGTAAAAGAGTGGGTTTTGTTTTATTCTTTCGAGAATATGCCTGCAAAAAGTGTGTCTTATATGACGGAAATACGGTAAAATGATTTAACAGCTCAGATCGAAATAAAGAATAAGTTTCAGGTGAGAATCGAACTCACAACCCTCTATGCCGGAGGGTGGCTCGCTTAACGTGCAACTGCTCTTACCACTAAGCTACTGGAACTCAAGTGGCAAGCACAAGTACAAATTAAACCCTTAAACTCATTCCTGATCACTTTCCCATCCAGATTTCTTCTGTGACAGGATTCTTATTAACTCGTAGTTCAGATTCGGTAATCCAATTCATTTTATTTTAAAGAAAAATCTTTTTATTCATTTATTTTATTATATGAAGTATTGTAAACTGCCTATCATTACCTTTCCTGTTTCCAAATGGCTGCTGCTTCAGCTGTTGCTGAGAGTGGAATAGTTGTCTGCTGCTGCTGATGGCGAATTTAAAGTCGAAGAAACGGACGAGAAGATTCCTCAGAAAGACATTTTCATTTTTTTTTTTTTTAATTCAAGCAAAAGCTTGATAAATACAAATGAAGAAAGGATAAGTTAGGGTTAGTGTTTGTAGCGTAAGGGTTAGCTTTAGTGTTAGTGTTGGGGTTGCTATTTTTAAGGTTTAGGGTGGTTAGGGTTAATGTTTTTAGCATAAGGGCTAGCTAGTGTTTGTATTTTTAGGTAACAAATTTCTATTGACTTGAATTGGTACAATATATGTAGGTGCAGCAGGTCTAGGCCCACACCACGGTATACGTCATTCAGTCATTTTCTCTTCAGAAAGTGGGAAAATGTTGAAATTGTTGTCTGTTTCTTTGAATATTTAATTGATCATTGTTTAGATAGTGACTGTAAGATCATACTTAAACAACACAAAATCAGTCATAGACAATCACATACACACACAAGGTATCGGATAGAATACAGGTCATACCACACACATACCCCACACACTTTTATTCATATACAAATAGACACATACATACCCTGCTACACACGCACACTCCTCTTAGTGACACACAAACACCCACCCACATACGCATATAAGCACATACATACCCTGCTACATGCACACACACACACTCCTCTTAGTGACACACTTACACCCACCCACATATGCACAATAGCAATAAATCAGACCCAATTTTTAAAAACCCAAAGATAACCATTATCTACATACCCCACCGCCACCCATACCCTAGCACACAAGCCACCACTCAGACCCACCTAAAAATCTCCAAAAGGACAGCCACTATCTAAACACCCCACCGCCACCCACTTCAACACCCATACACTGACCCTTCCCCAAAAAGTAACTCCCATTTAACAAACCAGGTCACCTGGCATATAATACACAAAACACATCTTGTTTCATTCACACCAAATGGATGATCGCACGACTCTACTATGTTCAAATTTCTTCTGATGACGTCATTCGCAACGACGAAATGCATAATGATTTAACTTCACGATAATAAACATGTTTGAGACGTAACACGCTGTTCTCATCCTTTCTTTTCCACATTCGTAACATGTGCATCAGAAGTTCCGTCTTGTGTATACAAGGCGGAACTATGTTCATAAAAACTTTAAGGTTTTTAAAAAAAAATTAATTTAACATTTATAACGTCCAGAACACTGAAATTGAAAATAATTTTCATTTTTATAGTTTATTGTCTTATATATTGTCTAAGTGCACCCATTTAAACAAACACACACCCTTTCAAATTCTAGTTAACAACACACATATTATAAAACACATCCACTGTAAAAAAAAGACTTGCCATAATGGAAGCGCTTCTAATAAAATTTAAAAATCCAACCCATAACAAAATCTCTTTTGGTCATGGACAGGGAGTTTTAAATGTGTTCAACAACTAACATCTGAAACCTCCTTCTAACAAATATTGCATTTGCACGCCAACTAAACAACGCTATTAATTTTGGCACTATTCAAAACTGCAAACAATAACATCTCATGAACTTGAAAATGACTGAACGCACAGTCAAAAGCGCTCATTCCGATATATCGTTAGGATGTTATTTATACAATTTGAATCCTAACATACGTTCTCTTGTGCGTAAACAAGAAGAATTAACCAAAAAGATGAAAAGGTTTTCCTTGTCTGTCGTATTCATCCAAACTTGCATTAATGAAGGATTGCTGCCTAAATACACAATATATATATATATATTTTTTTTTTTCCCTTTTCAGTGTTGGCTTGACCGTGAGAAGCCAATTCAGAAACAAATTCCTAACACAGAAACAGTGTTTAGGTTCTGTGTCAAATTTTATACACCTGATCCTGGATTGTTGGAGGAAGAATATACACGGTAAGAATTTAATATTTTCAAAATGCTGGGTGTGGGTGGCACTTCTTTTATTCCAGAGCTTTCCAAACTGTGTGTCGCTGATAATCCCTAGGTGTGTTGCAAAATTAAGTATAACTTTGTATATCTTTCAAAAAATACTTTTCCTGAGTCAGTGGAACTGCTGGGATCACATTATATATTTGGCTTGGCTAACAAAACTTAATTAATTACAGCTTTACTTTAGTGCAGTTAATTTGTTCCAGGATTTTCCATACTGTTAAAGGTTTTATTATAATTTAATGTGTTTTTGTTTTCAGCTTATATACTTAGTTACATTAATTTGTACATAACTGTACTACATCAAAACCTGCACTATTCAAGGGATTCCTGTATAATTTTCTATATCCCTCAAAGGATACTTTTCCTGGGTCAATTGAACTGCTCAGATGACATTATATATTTGACTGGGATAACAAAACTTGGGTAATGTGTCGCCAAAAATTTTATTTAAAAAAATTGTTGCCAATGCAAAATGTTTGGAAAGCTCTGTTTTATTCAATATTTTTTACATCACAGCTAAAACCAATTTCATAAAATCTCTTAAAAGGAGGATGTTACCATTATTATACACTGATTTAACCAAACTAGTGTCCTCATCTTTGTTGTTATAGTCACGTTTCGGCTGTTGTACCCTCCAGCCTTTTTCAGGTGTCTGTCATAGTTAGTAACCAATGATAATTCCTCATCTCAAATACAGACAAAAAAAGCAAATATCAACACCAGTAAAACCAAGAAAGTTTCTTGTAAGAATACAGAGAAAAAGAAAATATTATAAACACAACAAAGTAAATATATTTAATATTTCAGATACTAAGAGTGTTTTCTACCTCTCAAAATAGATTTAAAAAACATTCACTTTATTGAGAGAATTCATTCTCAAGAAAATTTATAAAGATGAATTTGTACTGTTTTTGTTCCATTAATCTATTTGAGACTCCCAGGACATATATATCCCAAGGTTTCTATGACTGCTGGGATATATATGTCCCGTAGATCTCTTTTAGAAGTCTACTGAGACATTTTAATTCAGGCATTAAGTACCGTAATAGGTTAGTCTTTAAAGGGGTTTCTATGACTGCTGGGATATATATGTCCCATAGATCTCTTTTAGAAGTCTACTGAGACGTTTTAATTCAGACATTAAGCACCTTAATAGGTTAGTCTTGAAAGAGGTTTTTATAACTGCTGGGATATATATGTCCCATAGATCTCTTTTAAAAGTCTATTGGGACATTTTAATTCAGGCATTAAGCACCTTAATAGGTTAGTCTTGAAAGTGTCAAGTTTCTATTACAAAAAATAAAAAAGCATTATCTATGTTATATTGGTTAATATTAGAGCATTGACTAATATTGACTTGAATGATATAAACTCTTAAATTCATAAACCGCTTGAAACCAACAATTTTAATCAGAAGTTATTTCCATTGAAATTGGCATTCTATTTTCTTTGTATGTATTTAAGAGTTAAGACTGATTTCAAGTGTTTGTGAGGTTTTGTGTCTGTAATGAAATACACTCTGGTTGTGTGTGTTCGTATTTGCGCACATTTTGGGAGATAATAATTGGTACATGACCAAAACGCCATATCATATATTCCCGGGGCTAGAAAATAGGTCAAACCGCCGATCAAGTGAAACAAAGGGAAAACGTCTGACCAATCAGCTTAGCTGGGTTTTTAGGACATCAATTTCAAATCGGCTGGGAGTTTAGAGTCAGTTAGAATCTGACACACAGTAGCAACAGGTCAACAAGCTAGGAACTTCACTCTTCACCCATTAGGGGGAGGGAGTAGGAGGAGGAAACCAGGTGCCTTGATTTTTGGACTGCTATCATCATCGCCAGTCATTCAGTAATTTAACAACTCTTTTAGAATTTGAACTGAAGCAGAATTCAATACCCCAAAGTGATCCACGAACCGGCCCATAATCTAAGCTATCAACGGGAATAAAGCGAACCCATATTTTTAATTGAAAATAATGAATTTTGTTGTCTTTCCATCCAACCACGTGGGAGAGCCTTTTCTCCGAGATATTTCCCTCCACAGAATGTTTGCTCCTGTAAAGGTACAACCCAACGGTGAGACGTCTCCCTCACCATTATTCTAGATGTCCACTCCACTTGAAATTGTTCTCAACACCAGTTCATCTCCAAGAAGAATAACCTTTTTCAGAGCATGACTGAAGACATTAGCAAATCTCTGCCTCAGGAAATGATGAAAATGTTTTATATGGAACCATGATCACTCAATATCAGATATCTGTTCCATTCCATAGATCCTCAGAAAATCATTTATATACCACTGATATAAACTCCAATCTGGTTTGCATATGATCTTATTAACACATTGTTCTTACTCCTCTCCAGATCGTCTAAATATAATGTATATGCCAGACTACAAGACAAATGGTTTACAAGGGTTATTTAGAACTACTGCTCACTGTGACACATTCAAGCCTCATAACTGTCCATGTCAAGCTTCAGTAGACAGCCCTCTAGCCATAATATTAGCACATTAGATGCAGTGTAATATTTGCAGAGTTGGTTTTTTGGGGGGTGGTTTTCAATTAAATGTCCATCTTATATAATGGTCTATCCAGTATTCATGTTTATATCCAGACCTTTCATACTGACATTATTAAACTATAATACTACCAATATTAGATGTAAGTACTTTTCTAGACAGTGCTTCTCACAAAACATTTCATTGAATTGGCTGACTATGTCTTTATTTGATAATTTCAAATCTCATACATTCAATGTACACTAAGATATGAAAATATAATTTTATCATTTAAACTCTCCAATGCTATTCAAGTTATGTGATGAGCATGGCAAATCTGGCAACCCTAAATCAGCATCAACTCTATGAAAAAATAAAAATAAACATCTTTGCTATTTAGAAAATGACAAATATTAAGCATTTTTTTATTCAAGCATAATCTAACTACAATTGTAGAAATCTGTGTGTGTATGTATGTGCACCACGATAACTTAACAACTGGCCATTGTACTAAGTTGACATTCGCCAGATATATTAGTCAGCACACAAAGCAGTGCAGTGTCGAGTTTGAAATTGTTTGGATCAGTGGTTCTCGAGAAATCTAATAAAAAAATAAATTAAATATTAAAGATTATAGATCTTTTTTCATAGTTTCTATAAATTATTATTTGGCTGGCTATATCCTTCTTCATAGTTTCTATAAATTATTATTTGGCTGACTATATCCTTCTTCATAGTTTCTATAAATTATTATTTGGCTGACTATATCCTTATTTGATAATTTCAAATCACATACATTCAACGTACACTAAGATATGAAAATATAATTTTATCATTTAAACTCTCCAATGCTATTCGAGTTATGTGATGAGCATAACCTTTCACTTTTGTTACATGTCTTTTCTAATTTTGAATCCTGTAGGTCGAGGCCATTGACCTGCCCCTAATTATACACATTTTTTAAAAGAAATCTTTTTTTGTCAGCTGTTTAATAGCGTCTCAGCTGTTGTACGCAGCAACAGATGCGGAGGGTTTTTAAAAAAAAAGAAAAGAAAAGACTTTAAAAGTAAATTAATCCCTTTTCCTGTTGTGTTGGTGGGAAGCCGTTATTGTTAGCTTTTAAAAAAGAAAAGAAAAAAGGCCGGTTTTAGTTGTTTAATTGCTACTTACCAGCCAATTTGTCAAGGTTTAAATCTTTCTAAAGGTTTTAATCATATTGCCAGGTTGTGTAATTGGCACTTGCTTTTTTGGTCTTCTTTCTTGCAAATAGTCACAAGGCAGGTGGTGGTGGTCGGGGGGGACCATAACTTTCAACTTAGGGGATGATTATTGGAAACCGTCAACCAAAACTGTCACAAAAACGTGTCAACATAGGTTTCTTCAGTTTTCAAGTCAGTCTGTCTGGTTGGCTATGTATGTATCATGCATACATGCCATACCAACGGAGCTTTAGAAAAAACTGGGGTTGTTTTTTTACCCCCCCCCCCAGGTTTCTAGTGGAGGGGTTCAATTTGCAATGTAAGTTTATGCTAAATTGATCCTTTTTTAAATTCAGACTTTTTTTAGTAATCACAATCCAAGAAAAGGTTGAGAGAAGTAACTTATTCATTGATCACCCCCTTTTTCTACACTGATCTTATCCTAGATAGAAGTGACTGAGAGCAGCACTTTGATTCTAGGCAGAGCACACAGACACTACACTCTGATCCTAGAGAGAGAGCCAGGGACCAACACCTTGATCCTAGGCAAAGGGGCCAATCCGTACATAAATAATCCTGTCATTTTTGACGCGTACTATGCTGGTTATTATATGAGGCACTTAGAACCACAAGGTATATTCCGCCAATAATAGAAAAACACGTCCATAGTTTTTTAACTTTCAAAATGCCATAATTTTGAAATTTTTGCACACATTCCAGTAATGTTTTCTGTTATGTGGCTAAAAGCATCTACTTTAAGATGCGAACACTTTCATAAGAAAAAGACCCTGTCAACTGGGGCCTAGAATGCGCCGAATGCAATCCTTGCAGAGGGGTAGGACCCCACCAACCAGGGCCACCTGTTTTTTCAACAAAGTCGTAAGACATTAAAAAAAAACAACCTTTGACCACAGTCGCAAGACACTAGTTAAAAAAGAAACAAAACACATTTCAAAGTCACAAGACTCTATTTAAAAAAAAACATTTCACCAAAGTCGCAAGACTCTAGTTAAGGAAAAGTAACATTTCACCAAAGTCGCAAGACTCTATTAAAAAAACAAAAATTTCACCAAAGTCGCAAGACTCTTGTTACAAAGAATAACCTTTCGCCAAAGTTGCAAGACTCTAATTAAAAAAAAATAACCGTTCATCAAAGTCGCACGACTCTATTTTTTGGAATTTTAAACTGATTTCGGCATTAAATGACCCATCAAGGGTTGATATGCTGCTAAACAAATCAATCAATCATAAGAAAAATTGGCATTTTCAGGCAAAAAAAATGTTTAAATGCGTTCAACTATAACCACTTGAATGTGAATTCCGACCACTTTGCGAACAATCCATCCATCTTGCTGTCCAAATAAAGGCAGGCTTTGAAGATTATAGTGGTATATTTAACTCGATTTCACCATACATGGCAGATTATACCTTGTGCCTCTTATCGCATGAATATGTATGTGTGGTTTAGCAAGAAAAATGTGATGGTACAGTTTTGGTTATTGTTGAAATGTATTCAATTAGGGGGAGTAGGTATTTCCAGAAGCCGTGGAAATCAATTTTTCAAATTCACACACACACACACACACACACACACATCATAATCTTAACTTTTAACATCTTAAATCCCTTCATTCCTCAATTATCAAGGGAGGTAATAAAAAGTTAAGAAAGCCAAAAGGCGATATGAATTGATTATCTTCACATGTTAGAGATAAAAAGGGCACAGTATAGGGATATGATCCAGGTTGTAAAGTTTCACACCCTCACTCACTCAATGTTAAAAAACGGTGACCTAATAAAAAAAGTTAACAATTTAATCAAAGCAATAAAAAATATAATTTATGTATTTACTCCTGTTTTTCTTTCATTAATTCTCTTATTTCTTTTTATTTGTAAGCATGGGTGTGAAACTTTAAATTTTACAATCGGGGACCACCTTCCCTACGTTGTGACAAGTTTAATTTTTTTTTTGTTTTTGAAAGAAACTTTTAACTTTTAATTTTATTTGATTTTATTACCTCCCTTGATAGTTGAGGAATTTAAGACATTAAAAGTTACAATGACCCACACACACACGCGCTGTGAAAACTGAGAGCAAAATTAAGAATGCCTTTGTTTTAAATCAGAGGTTTTGTTCTCCTCTGTTTTATAACTTCATCTTGTTAAATCAAACAGAGCTTTTTTTTGTTTGTGACATCAAAATCCCTTTGACAGAACAGAAGATAAATTGTAGCTGTGCAGGAAGGCAGTGGTGCAGGGCTACCAAACGTATTTGCTTCACACCAACGTTAAGTCGGCAGCAGCAATTGTCAAAGTGACGTGTTACGAATCTGACGGCTTTTAAATAACAATCAAATAACCTTTACACTCGATGTGTCAACAGCATTTGATTTAGATTTCAAATTAAAAACTTGAGGTTGATTTTGCATTCTGCAGACATAAAACCTGTCAATCAAAGTCTCGGTGAATTATTGCAGACTCTAAATTGGAATGTACATGACCCCCACCCCCACTCCATCAATTCAGGTTTTAATCTATCTTGCCCAGTCTCTATTATGCAGGGTGTCCCTAAAGTCATAGGCAAAATCCATATTTTCAATAAAAAAAATTTGAACATTTTATTTAATTGAAATATTAATAAATAACATCTTTAATGTGTTTTCCACTACAGGGTTTGTCCATGATACTGCCTGTTTCTTTAAACTTTCTAACCACCTTTGCCACGGTGGAAAAGCCAATTGGGGTCCTTCTGGGATGAAGACTTATTGATATACCTACATACATATTTGTGTGTGTGTGTGAGAGAGAGAGAAAAAGAAGGGAGTATTGTTTCTATAGCTATGAACTACAAAACTTAATCATTTGATCAGATCAATGATATCCAGGGTTTTTATTTTTCACAATTATACAGGGTGTCCCTAACGTCTGGACACATAGGCAAAATGCATATTTTCAATAAAAAAATTTGAACAACATTTTATTTAATTGACATATTAATAAATAACATCTTCAATGTGTGATGCAAAGTTCAATGCGCTTTTCGAAATTCACATGAACCCGATGCATTAACTCCACATTTCCGTCAATTTGAGCACATTCATTTATGATGCGTTCCCTCAGGTGTCTTGTATCTTTAATTTTCATTGAGTACACCTTCTCCTTTAGCATACCCCAGAAAAAGAAGTCAAGGGGGCATGGTCTGGTGAACGAGGAAACCATTCCACAAAAAATATAGTTACTTATAAATAGTGATATTTCCTGTGTGTCCAGACTTTAGGCACACGTGTAAATGGGCACCACCATCTTGGATATTTCTGCTTGAAATACTTTCAAATTCATGGAAAATGTTCTGTTTTGTTTTGATAGATTTTTCAAAAATAATTGTGAGCCAAAATTTCAGTGTATCAGCGATACGCAATTTGGCCAGAAGGGAAGATAATCTGAGCTTTTTCGCAGAGACTTACCCAAAACAGACATTGGAATAGCATCAAATCCGGAAATTGAGCAAGTCTGGAGGCAAAGGTTCAATACCAGCCTTTTGAGGCGGGTCTGCCTTAAGATGCTGCTATTGAACCTCTGCCTCCAGACTACAATGCCTGAATTGGGTTAGTCTCTAAGATAAAGCTAAGATTATCTCCCCTTCTGGTCAAATCTGGCAACCCTGCATTGTACTCTATCTGGTTTCATGTTCTGTTGGGTAAATTTCTATTGCGCTCCGTATGTCATAATTGTTTTGTGATTGCTGCTATAATTTTGTATGGTAACGGTTAAATTTCCCAAACTCAAAACCTAGCAGGTATTGACCGATTTCCGATACTTGGTGCCACTGTTTTGAAATCACCTGTGTTTTGTACACATCCAGAGTATTTTGATATGAATGAGTTAGAGGCTGATTTTCTAGATGTCCACAAATTCAAAAGTCAGCTTGGCGATGATCCTGACCATGCCAAGTTTGGGAAATTTAACCTCTATTCATTCAAATAATACAAGATTTCTAAAATCCATAGTTTGAATTTCTTGTGTTTGATGAGTTCAGAAGAATAGTTGAACATGCACAGCATATTTGTCTATAAGAATTAGAATTACAAAGACATGATAGTTTTTGCTTATATAACAGATATATTTTCACTGCCAATTGGGTATAAGTTACTGATAGAGCATTGCATTGTAGCCTGTATGGTTAAGAGATCAATC